>VDFB02365079.1:11427-91150 GCA_007258455.2 Sequoia sempervirens
ACATGAAAAGAAAAACTAAACCCTTATGGTGATGCACCTAATGATATTTCTCAAAATCTATACTGCTATTTTCACACACAGTTTCATCAAAAGCTCAACTTAATTTGACACAACTCAGATATTTTAATATATTAATGCATAAGTGTTTTTCAAGGAGGCTTGGTTCTCTTAACACTTTTGAAGGAAAGGAATTCTTTCACAACTAAAATAGCTATTTAACCAATCACACAACTTACAACCTACATAAATATATATTTATTCTACCTAAAGGTGCTAAAATGAGACAAGCATTGAAGGAGTTACCAAAACTCACAAGAAAATTCATCAATCACCACACTGCACTCAATAAAGTAGCTTCTAAGAAGGTAAAACATTGAATTTCATTAATAAAAATGGTGTTACATATTGTTGTATATGTCTAATATTGACTCACAATGCAGTTTCCTACTTGTAAAAGCTCCAAGATAAGCTACAATGCCTGCAGAAAGAAAGAAAGAACTCCTTTCCAAAACCTAGTTTGAAGATACTTAAGCAATTTTGAAACAACTACTCACACATGTCATTCTAGAAACCCTAGTCAAATGCAACATAAAGGCCAAAAAATAACCTTCCAAAACTCCTCTAAAATTCCCTCCAAATGCAAAAAAGTCAAGCCAAGACCCAAGTCATGCCAAAAGTATGCCAAATTGCCTCCAAAAAGGTCTAATTCCCTCCAAAATAGTCAAAGATAACACACACACCTTCCACATGTTGGTCAATCATCTCCAAATTCTCCACATGCCTCCAAACTATTCTGACGCATGTTTTTTGTGCTTTTTGCAAAGGCATAATACTCAATTTTTCATTTAAGGTAATAATTTGATTAAGTGACTCATAATAGCATTACTTAATCAAATTATTTTACATTTTAGAAATCAAATGCAAAAAAAAAAAGAGGCCCCACCATTCCTTGAAGTACATCAACATTTTGCATTACCTATAACATTAAGTAAAGTGATTTGTAAACACATCACTTAAATAATGTTTTACAATTTAGAATGAATGCAAAAATAATAACAATCTCCCAATCACTCCAAATTCTTGCAAAAAGCATCTAAGCCAACTCAAACCCCTCCAAGACATTGATAAAAACTAACTCACCATTATTTCTGTATTTCAAATCCATACTTGAAAAAAGTGACTTACCATCATCACTTGGTCAACATTTCATATCAACACATGCAAAAATGGTCAATTATGGTTTGACCTATGTGAAAGGTTAAAAGGCAGACTCCCAAGTCTTGAAAGAAATTGCATATTTCAAAGAGACAAAAATATTTACTAAGGCACATGTGTTTTTTTTTAAATGCAATACAAGGAAAAAATAGCCTAAGTTTTGAAAATGTAGCATAAGGTAAAACTTTCCTAAGGCATAAGAGCTTAATTCCTAGCCCATGTAGCATATTAGATTTTTTTGCAATTTTAAAAAAGCAAGGTAAAAATTACCTCGGTTGGCATTCAATAGGGTTCAAACCCTAGCATAAAACAAAAAAGACTTTGCAAAAATATTTCCTTTCCATCAAACATTTTGGAGCGTTACTTTTGGTCGCCATGGGGTTTCAATGCTAAGCTCTATAGATGGTTTTCCTAGCCAATTTTTTGAATGATTCTTTGTGATTTCTTGAGAACACTGTGAAGACAAGGTAAATGATTTTCTTAAACAAAAATGGATTTTTTCTCTTCATTCCGAAAGCCATTTGAGCTTGAAGGCCATGGCTGTAACATTTCTCATGCAAATTTTTCTGTTGCTTTTATTGTTGAAAGCTTCACTTGCATTTGGGCCACCACTATTGAGGTTTTTTTAAGCTCGGTAGTGGTATTAATAACTCGCTCATTCTATGAAAGTGAACACTCGAGCTCAGGTAAGCTCCAATCTGATCAATATCTTGATTTTCTCATTTATTTTCAATAGATTAAAGCTCATTTCGAGCTTTCTCCATACAGTAAAAATGGTGAAAATACTTAGCTTACTCTGTGTTTTTCATGGTATTTATCTTGCAAGCTCGACCTTTGGTTTTTCTTTAACATTTCTGCAAGAAAAAGGGAAAAACCCTTGTAGAATTTTTATCTCTTCATAAAAATAGCATTTTTTGTAGATATAACGAAAGAATTACCTTTTCATTCTTTGTATTTTCACATTTTAATACAAAACCCTAAGTGGGTTTTTTCCTTTGTGAAGGAACAAATTTTTCTAGGCCACAACCATGAAAGAATAGTTGGGATTCAACACATCTTTGTTCATTCTGGAAAAGAACTCCATTCTGCATCTGGATATTTCTATTCTAAGACTATAGTAAGTGACCTATACCATGGTTTTACTTATTTCCCTCAACAAAATTTAAACAAAAAAGCATCTACATTTTCTACATCACCTGATTTCACAAAGAGTTTAACAAGTGCACCACAAGTGGTTGGAACAATTGTAATTCCTTTGTGTAACACCCCTTTACTAATTCTTGTCCTTTGAGGAGAAAATTATGGTTGGCATATACACCAATAAGACTGTTATAGGCTCTGGATGATCCTATGTTCTTCCCAGAATTTAGTAATTTCTCAAAAATCAGTTCTGCATTTTTTTGTTCCCCAACTTTCCCCAAGCATGTATCCCAACAGTATATTTTAACATATAAGTTGTGTTGAAGATTCAAATACATTCCAAGCTCTCTCTATTTCATTAATTTTACCAACATATTTTCCATATTTCCAACATGGACATAATGTTTTGCAAGTGTTGAAAGTGTTATGTAGTCAGTTTCTATGCCTTTCTTCTTTCATTTTATCGACAACGTGCTCCATTCCAAAAGCATCACCTACCTAACCCCTATAATCTATCAAAATACTGTATGTGAATGAATTAGGTTTCACATTTTCATGCACCATTATTTCTAATAATATTTTCTTAGAATATTCCTGAGATTTACAAATACCATGTTCCCTTGTGCCAATTTAAAGAGTTCCCTATATCTTGGCTCATGTTTCCTTGTTCATCTCATAGTGTTTTCATTTCATAGTTGGTTGTGACTACCTTCAACTTCAAGTCTGCAACCTATGAGTTTCATGATGACTGTGAACTTCATATCGACTGCCCTATCCTCTCGAAAATATGAATTGTCTCCGCCCTAACAGTTACTTTCATGGTGACTTTTCTTGTATTATTGCAAGATCATTGCATCTTGCAATAATATCTTCCTTTGTTCATATGCCTATCACCGAATACAGATTATTGATGAGGTCATAGTTCTCCAACACTGGATGAAATGGGACTGTCACATTGTCAACAACTCTACCTTTGGCTTTTTTGTGACATGTATACTTTGTCCATTTCTACCCTAAACAATAGAGAAAAGAAAGTTGTTCAAAAACCCCTTTTGAATAGTAACTATGAATTACCTTTACCTTTATCTTTTCCTTTATTACAAGGTATTCAGACTAGGCTTCTCACTGCCCAAGCTGCTATTCTAGGTTTTCCCTCATTGAAGTGCCTTATGCTAAATGACTATCCACTTGATACCTAGGAGACTATTCCTTCTTTGATGACCGTTTATGATGCACCTTTATGTGTTTTGTTGTCATCCATGACTATCACATGGGAGAGGCATTATCATTGACATGGATCATAGGATTGTGTAAGTGGTGATTTCCTTATCATAGGAAGAGAATGCATTGTACTATCTTATGTAATGGACTGCTCCTACAAGCTATCATTTGCATACCTTTGACTATCCACTACAAAACATGCCTTCATAAATTGTTGTTCTACAATATAATTCACTATCCTTGTATCCTTTGTTAAATAGAATCATGATCTTTGTAGATTGCTTAGATGGTGACTATCATCTCTTTTGATTGTCCATGTAGTATGCATTCATTATTTCTTTCATGTAGCATGCATTCATTGTTTCTTTCCTATAGCATGCATTCATTGTTACTTTTGAGGAAGCTTACCTCCTCTATGCCAATGATGTCCTCTTTATCCACCTAGGACTGCCCTTTGCCAACTCTTAAAAGTCACTATCATACTCACTTGGCATCATGACCTTGGCTTCAAAAATGAGTTTCATCTCTTGAATCATGATTGCTTAATGGATACTAGTATTCACTATCATTTCTCTTGTTTTAATCCTATTGGGAAAACATATGCCATTTATGGGTAGTGACCTGAAAACTCACAATCCTAAGTGATGTGTGTTCAATAGGACTGAGTGAGATGAATTTACCTTTGCACTCCTCTTCCTTGGATGATCATTGGACTATTTCTTTTAATGCAACAATGTATGACTGTCCTTGTTCTTACTTGTTGCTCCATATGACTCATGATGGTTCCAGACAAACTTGATAGCTCCTCCATTATTTATTGATGGATGCATAATTGAAATTGATGCATCTATAATAGAAATTGATGCATCTGTGCTTCAATTCTCACATAAATCATTTTCTTCTTTAACAAAATGGATCTCAGATCTACTTAAGAAGATTGAAAGACATATCAACAAAGTACTGCCCTTTTTGGCATGATGGCAGCCTATTGATTGATTCATTGTGAAAAGATGAAGAGTAACTTCTTGACAATTCACATTGTTTGTGTGACACCTAAAATGACCTAGGCCTGCAAGCTTCATTTTACCACTTTCGTCCTAGCATAATTATGACATTTAATTATGTCCTTGGTCCACATTCGACTATTGATTAAATAATTCATAATTATTTAATTAATTCATGTTTTTATTCTTCATGATTATTAAATAAATAAATTTATTTATTTATTAAATATGTCATTAATTATCTAAGTCTTCCCTTAATTAAATAAATTTCTAAATTTATTTAATTACCCTTCTTGATCATTTTCTTCTAATTATTAAATAAATAAGTTTTATTTATTTATTTAATATGTCACTAATGTCATAATTAAATGAATTGATTAATTGATTTAATTAATTAATCTTATCTTTTAAATTAAATAATTATCATTAATTATTTAATTGTCATAAATTAATATTCATCTCATTTTAAATAAATAAAATTATTTAAAATGTCATCACATTCTTAACTGACAGTCCATTTTGGTAAATAATCTAAAAATTGATTATTTATTATTTCACAAAATTCATATTTTGAATTAATTTAATTCAAAATGGTAACTTTCCTCCAAAAATCAAGTAATCGAGTAGATTATTGATTTTTCCAAATCTAATCTGCAGTTCAACTCTTATCTTCCTAATTTTTGAAAATCTTTATTTTTGAATTAATTTCCTCATTTATTCTCCACCGCCGATTCGATCTTCTTAGATGGCATCTCGACCTGCTCGATTAATGACTTTTCCCTAACCCTGATTAGGGATTATCAGATTTAATCTGGGCCTCTGATTTTAGGTCTCTGTCAGAAGTCAATCTCATCCGTCCATTCAAAATGGCATTTTCTATAAAATGCCATTTTCCTCTCTTTTTTTTTATTACACAGAGATATTACACATTCATGAATTACATTATTATTCTAGCATATTCAGGCATAGGCATTTCACTCATATTGTCATAGGCATTAGGCATTTAGACTTTGATCAAATCCTTCAAAGCTTGGTGTAGGACTTAGACTTGTATTTCCAGATTGCTCGCACGTCAAATCTAAGGGCAACACATCAGCCAGCAAGCTAGAAGGTGTTACAAAAGTGAATCATGGAGGTATCGGCGATTAACAGGTATAATCATTCTTTATTTTACTTTCATTGTGTTTTGTAATTCTTTGGGTTTTGTGATTTATATTGATTTGCTAACCTTTAATCAAACCTAAAAATAACCCTTATTCTGAGTTTATTTGCATCTTTTGAATTTGATCAACTAGTGTGATTCCATATTGATTTAATGCATCAAGAATATTCTTATCATTGATTTGATCAAGTTGCTCAATTTCCTATCCCTCCTAAAACATAAGAGGGTAGTATGTTGGGCTCAACCCTCATGGGAGCCACATTTTACTCCACATGTTGTAATCAGCTGAATCAAAAAAATAACAAAGATTTGTCTTATATATGCACAAGGAACAAACAAGTTAGATAAAAAAAGCATATCATAGGTGTGTTTGATTACTCTTTTCTTGTTTTCCTAGACACATATGGTATGTTGTCTATTTTAATGCTTATGGACATCATATTACATGTTTATGGATCTTCTGCACATATTCTGATTAGTGACCTTTCATTGCTCTAATAACACTCTTTTTTCAGATGCAGGAAACCTAGGAGTAGCGAGGAGAGCATCAAATAGAAGTAGGACAAGCGGGGAAGACCGAGATGATGCAGGACAAGGCCAACATGATTTTTCATTCTAGGCAATGATGGGTCCCTTTTCATTTTATGTGCATTTCTTTCTTTTTATCTATAAGCATATAGTCTTTTCTTCACAAGCATTAGAATAGTCAGTCCCTCAACTTGTGAGGGACATTATACACTTATGATCATCAATAAAGATTACATTTGCAATACATGTTGGTTCTCTTTCTTATTGTATGCAATTGCAAAACTATAATAATGCAATTTGTTTGACAATCTCCCTTATGCACATGAATGAAATTTAGCAAGAGATGATGTATCTTTTAATGTTTAAATGCAAACACAATAATAAGTTACCTAATTTAGTTGGAAGAAAAATTAGGTAACAATTTTTGAGGCTTTTCATTTTGGGTTGTTTAGGAGATCATACTTGGCACAACAGTACACTTTTGAGGTGTTGGTAGAAGGACACTATGGTTTACAAGTTTTCTCTTCTTCATGGTTTCTTCCTAGATGTTCATTTGGGGAGGATGGTGGCAACATGTTGTGAGAGTTTATGCAGCTCTTTGGGTTGTATGTGTGGATCATTGATATTGTTCTTGGTACTTCATGCATTGACTTACTTAGCACACCTTGATATAGTGTTGATTGGTATACTTGATAAGTTTTGGCATTACCTATGTAGTGGGAGTTCCTGGATATGTATGTTCTTCATTGACAGGTTTGATACAGGGAGCTTGATTTTAGTTTATAGATTGGATATGTTCTTGGCATAGGCTTATTGATGTATTGATACCTTGGAGGTATGGATGGTTGGATGTATTAGCATATGTTGTGGATGCTATTTTCGATCATGTGGATTTTTATAGTTGACATCAACTTGGTTAGAGCCTTTGTTATCACTTGGATTTGATGCTTGTGCTCATGGATTGGTACATCTTCACCTTGGCATGTTCATTTTCTTCCATAGGTGGCATGTTGGAGGATGAGAGGAGTTATCTCTTGAGATGGTGGACACTTTGTTCTTATTGTAGGTATCTTGATGGATCACGAGAGTATGTTATAGATTCATGTGGTTTCATGAATGGCTATGATGATTTATTTCATGTATTGATCCCTTATGCAATGTATACAACAAATGGGAGAATGTTGAGATATGGTGTTGTACACCATTGCATAAATTGATTTATCATATTATTGTAATTAAATAATTATTTAGTAGTGATGCACCTTGGTGGTGTGGATAATCACACTAGGTAATTATTTGGGGTCCACTTGATGTTTAATTCTAATATTGTATTATTATTTAATGTGTGGAAGACATGTGATAATAATTTAATATTGAGGAAATATTAAATAATGTGGTGTCTTAGTACCCAATATTAAATAAGAGGTTAGTGGTTTTATATTCACATGGTTTTGTGGTACATGGTTTCACCTTACCACTAGTTGTATTATGTGTGAACTTGTGTCTATAAAAGCAAACACATGTATAGTGATTTAGGTTGGTTGAGTGGGTTGGCTTCCATTATTGAGTCTTATTGTGGAGTGCATTTTTGAAGCATGGCATGGGATGTGTGGATTCATGCTTGGACACATGTGAATGCATTGGAGGGCTTGATGCTTCAGAGGTATTCATTGTAACTCTTATATTTTCTTATTGCTGATTAATATGATGGTGTATGGATGCTTTTGGAGGGTAGGTTTTTCCCTCTTGAGGCTTTTCCCAAGGTATATCTTGTGCTATATTTTGGCTTGTCTATTTGATCTATGCATTTTGCAAACTTGTATGCATTTTTATCTCTCATGGGTTATGTAGGAAATGATTTAAGATTGTGGGTTTGAATGCAATATTTCCTAACATGGGGATGTTGTGAAGTCTTATCCACATTGGGGTTTTTTTCATACTATGGTGTATGGGGTCAAAATTGGGCATCCATTCAATCATGAAAAAACCACAACCTTCTAACATTAATGGCCTTTTACTTAAGATATCTTATTTTAATTATTTGGAGCTACATTCTACAAACATAAATCCATTTAGTACGGATTTTATACTTACCTCCTTCCCCAAATGGTCTTCCCACCATTTGTGCATCTTCTCCCAGGGAATTCAATTTCTAGCGCATTTTGCAAAGAAAGCCTTCTCCTTCGACCTTTTCTTTTTCTCTAGATTACCTTCACATTTATGGTGATTTATTTTATATTAGGGTAGAACTTCTTATAATATCTCACATTCTCTTCTCCATTCCCTACTTTCACTCCATTCCTTCTAGAAATATTCTTTATTAAGGTTTCTATTAAATATCCATGTCACCCATTGAGATTCAAATCTCAAAACATTCCCCAAAAAATCTACTTTGCTTTGATGTCTCCAACCAAGGGGGATGTAATTCACTCTTGTTTCAAAGGAAGGGATGTAATATGCTTTCTCCCATCCTTTTTCTCCTTTGATCTCCTCCTTTGAGTCACCATCGCCTCCTTTTTGGAAGAATCTCAAGTTTCAACCGTGAAACATTTTTTACCTGATGATGTTTCAATAAAAGACTCATCTTGAAACCACATATTCTCAAATTTAAATGAAAATTTGGGAAAAACTAAGGTTTCATTCCATGCTAGTGCAATGGAAAAATGATTGAAGCCAGGTCCCTAGATGATGTGACATTAAGTTATAACATTTAGGTTCAACCACTTGGTGGAAAGTGAGTATATATACAACATTTCTAAGATGTTAAATAATCCCTCTATTTTTTTTTATTCCATGTGAATGTTCCATTTTTTGTTGCAGGTCCATTAGAGAGTTCTATTATAAAAAAATAGTGAAATCAAATTGGGATTGAGTCACCCCATATATTCCCCCTTATTTTCCATTTCATCATAATATTGGAACCACCCCCAAGATTCTTATATATTCTTGAATAGGGGTCATGATTTATAATATGTTATCCCAAAGGATCATTTTCTTGATGAGGGGTGTTGAATCATAAATATTAAAGGATATATCTGGAGATAGTGATGGGCAAAGTGGCAATATGATGGGTATGTGGTGATGACTTTTTTTACCCAAAATTGATGAAACGAAAAGGGTTTTAAAAGGGAGATTCTTCAATTTCCACCAATATAAATTATTGTTACTTTGAATTTAATAAATAATTATTATTTTTTTCTATTTGAATTATGACTAAATTCCTGATTGTTAAGGTTGATTGAAAAACATCTATAGCTTTCAAATGGGTATCACATTTTTTGAATCAAAACATGCATCACATTCTAGCCATACTATAGGATTAAAAGAAAAATTGAATTTCATAAAGTTTTGACCCAGTTAAGGTGAAATTTAGGACATCACGAGTTTTATATTTTTTAAAAGTTGTAATAAAAAATTCATGTAGTTATTTACTTGGAAAAAAATTACAAAAATATGCATCACATTGGGACATGAGTCCTCTACTTATATCTAAATATTATAAAAATATTATCATTTTATTGTGGATAGGGTGGTTAGGTGATTACTTCTTATTTTTTTGCCTAAAATTTAAAATACTATTACATTGAAATTTCAAATTTTCAGCAAATAGATTTTCTTTTTTTTAAACAAACTTAGTAGTTTAGAAACTAAATTCAATTTGCTACAGATTCTATTCTTACATATTTTTTGAAATAATATGAACTTATTCAAATTTTATGTCAGAGTTGCCTAGCTTTGATTTTTCTAAATCTTTTGCCCATAGGGCCTATTTTTCCATGATGATCCTGCACATACCTAAAGAGAAATGAGTTGAGATTAGAAGCAATAGAGGTTACTTGACATAGCTGTCAATTGGTTCCTTTATTTAATTATTTTTTTTGTCATCCTGTCATTCCAAAAAAATTCAAGACACCCTAAGGCTACATTAGTTGATGCAAAAGTATTTTTACATTTAAATAAATTTTAAATAAATTTCCTAACCTAATCAACACTTGGCTTGTTTTATTTCAAAAGAATAATTTCCAACTTCTACACATCTAAATGGTACTTGATTAAGCATATTTTGTCAGGAGTAGTTAGGCCCCTAAAATTTCATGAAAGACTCTTCATTGTTTTTTCTAGGGTCCCTTCCACCTCACTTCTCTTTTTGTTTATCAAAGTTTAGAGTTGCTTGGGAACCTAACTTAATATCCTTCAAAGTGACATCATCTACTATTTTTCTTCATCTCCTATTTGTAGGTCCACAAATAGGTCAAACCTTATCAATTTACATTTGAGTGATGAAATAAATATCCAAGGAGATCAACTTATCCATAATTCTATCATGGTTGTAAGTTTCTACATCAACATCAGCTAGATCATTCAAAATCTAATTAGACTCTGTCAAGGTGGGCTCACACCAATCTCTAGAGATTTGAGATCCTTTACACCCTCTAGAGCAAAGGATGGAGGGTTCATATCTTAAACTCGAGATGGTTGGGTAGCCTTGTTATATTGATCCATTAATTCATTTGTTTCCTTGAGATTCATATGGGGAAGATTCCCCCATGGTTTATAGGGAAGCTAGGGCATTATTTCTAATACTAATGTTAAGAGCCTAATTTTCCACTACATTTTCTACATTTTTGTCCTTTTAGAAATATTTAAGCTTACAAATAGATAAGAATGATATTTTTATTTGTAAAATTTATAAAAATAGGAAAAATCTTATATTTCCACCTATTGCCTCCATTTTCTCATACTTGAGCCTAAAAAAATGTATTTGGGAAGCAACTACAATGGAACTTTGAGAATGAAAATTCTAGCATAGAATTTTGAGTTTCCTTTTTAGGGTTTATTCATTTTATATTTTAAATTTACCAATGTTTGACCCAATATCTTTCATAATTAAATGCTCTTAGTATTCCTTTGATAGATTGTACAAGAAAATCCTTGTTAGAACTTTCAAGATATAAAAGCTTGAAGAGTCAAAAATTTTGTCACTATTTTTGGATGAATAAATTGAGACCATACATTAACTAGGGGCATTTAAACAATATACTTTCAATTTCCTCCTTTTTGAGAATTTGAAATGAAATCATTAGGAATAAATTTTATGAAATTCAATAAAAACCAATAAATGCTAACCCATTTTTCTATTTTATCCTTACTTTGTCATGCACCATGAAACTTCCCAATCAAAGTATTTTTCCTTAAATTACACAATATATATTCTATATATTTATCATTTAATGAAAGCATGATACCTTCAATTTGCTTATCTTGACCATCATTTGAAACCCTAGGAAGAGGATTGGTTGGAGATCTTTCAAATTTGGGATAATTAAAATCTCTTTTTTCTCTATTTTTCATTGAACTATTTGATTGATGAACCAAAGAGGAATCCTTATTCTCTTTACCAAATGGTTTCCCACAAACCAAATCTATAAAAAAAAATTGATTCTATACTTCTTCCTTGAAAATCCCCATTAGATTGGGATGTTGGTAGTGCTTCCCTAGAAGGGTCTATTTTTCAAGGCCAATCTTGGCCCCATTGATAAATCTACCATGAAGCCCTTGACCACCATGACCATAAATATTATCTTAGGAAGATAAATTAGATGCATGTTTCTTGGGTGGTCTAAAATTGTTGCATTCTAGGACCCCCTCCTGACATTATCATGTCATCGCTATAGTATTCAATGATAACCGTTAGACTTAGTTATGCTCTCTACTACCTTCCTATCCATGTTGCTCCTAAAATATAATTATAGGTATTTAAATAATATATTTTATTTTTTAAGGCAAGGGATAAGGTAAATGTGGAAATTATTAAAAAGCATATACATGTTAAGCTAAGAATTATAAGGTGTATAAAGTTAATCTAAGGTAGGGATTGAGTGCCCAATCTAATAATGAGTTAGGGCTAGGTTATTATCCATTTCATCTCTTTGCTTAAATTAACCTCTTTCTCTCCAAGACTTGCAATGTATTACCTAAAAATTAATAACACGTCTTAGAATAGTGTTGATAAAATTCATTCATCTAGTAAAATCATATAATACAAAACCTTTAACATTTAACTAAACACATAAACAATAAAACCACAAATATAAGACATAAAAAATACTTTATTAAGTTATATAGTTAAATCCCACATTTGAATTACATCAAGATTGGGTTAGATATACCTAGATAATCTAATTAAATGTTTATCGAATGCAACATAATTATGGAAAGGATGAAGATATAGATTAGAAGGCTCATGCTTTCAAAATGTAATGACTATTTATATACTGTAACTATTGTATAAAAATTACTTTTTGTATACACTATTTGTAATTAATAATAATGATTGAATGCTTTAATTTTCTCTTCTCATTATTAAAGCTTCCAAATTAGTTGAGATGGGTTAAATCCATTAGTTTTTATATGCTTAAATATAAACATATTATACAATCTTGAGTCTTATGGGGGTTATTGTACACTAATTAGTATATGCATCCAACTTGTGAGGGTGTTTATTACTTCATTATGTGTACTTGAGAGTTAATGTGTTTAATTAAAACCATATATTATCATAATGGTCTACATCAATAAAGGAATATAATGTTGGTTGTTTTTGTTTCTTTGATATTTAATCTCAACTTGCTTACATACTACTTATGAGCTAAAAATTCACTTTACATAAAATCTAAATTCTAATAATCAAAATTAATATCCAAAAAATAATAGGTATGTACCTTAAGAACTAGCCATATGTTGTGGGATAAACATAATATTCATATTCTAGGATTATGAATTTTAACAATATAGGATGAGTGAAGTAAGAATATAAGAATTTGGAGATTTACGAAAAAAAATTGTTTAATCATCACCCCATTAAAAATAAGTCCCCTAGGTTCTTTTTTTTGTTTCTTATTAGGATTAGAGATTTTATTGTGAAATCAAGTCATTCAAATAATCGTGTTAATGTCATGGTATAAAAATAGCTAGCTCAAAGAATAACTTGATACCCTATTCCAATTTAGGGGAATATAGTTAATGTCAAGTGTAGAAAGGAAGTGAAGAGACAAGGTCGAGGTGAAGTTGAATTTTATGGGTCTTCCAAAATAGAATCTATGTAGCATTAGGGTTTGGTATGTGTTGTGGGACAAAAAAATGAGATTTTGTGTTAGGTGACTCCAATTATTTAGGGAATAAATGAACAATTATGTGGAATGGAAAACTTTGGTTATGGACATCCAGGAAAATTTATATGGCTAGGCATCATAGTATTGAATTTAAAGGGACTCAAAAAGTATGGTCAATATGGTGTTAAAAATGCATTGTCCAAATCATAAATTCAATTCAATTTTGGAAGAAGTCAAAGCTTGAATATTGAAATTTTCCTTTATCAAGATCTCTCATTGTTAAAATAAAAATCAAGTTGATCAACTTCAAGAGGTTATATTTTAATATTTTCCCTTAATAAAGAGTAAGTTGCTAATAATTGGGCTAATGTATGCTCCTTAATATAAAAGGGTTAGGTGTATTGGGATGATATTGATAGTCACTATATTTAATGAAGAATTTGTGAGGCTTAAGGTTAATTATTATGATGAAAGGAATCTCACACACTTTGGTATGTGGGAAAGGTCATGCGAAGTGATTTTTTAATAGTGGAGGTTGTATATTTGGTGGATTTTCTTTGCATTGTGCAACTAGTGTTTAATATATGATCTAGTTGATAGGTGTTATCTTTGTGATGTATAAGAGAAGCTTGGTTTATTTCTATTGTATAGCCAAGGGGGTGTAGTTTATGGACCCACTTAGTAAAGGTCCATTATAAGATCATTACTTGAGAATTTTTTATTATGATTATGATGCCAATATATAGCTAGTAAAATATATCATAGGAAATGATGGATTGGTGTATATGAGTTATTTTCATTCTTATGCAATAATCATAGTAGATTTCAATGAGAAGTTAGAAAATAGTAGTGGTGAATAAAAATACTAGGGATTCTATTATAGGTCTTCTAGTTGGGGTTAAGGAGGAGGAAGAAGTGATGGATGTAATATTTTCTCAGTGAGTTGAGCTATGTGGTGAAAAAAAGGGAACATCAATCCATAGGTATAGATATTGAAGTGTATATTTTGTAGCTACAAGAAGAAGTGCATGAAATAAGGGATGGATAACCACATATTGAAAGAATCTTGTCAAGACCTTCAAGTGGCAATGCATCATATGGATATCACATTTCATAATGGAACATTGTAGTTGATAAGTAGCTTTACCATTCCCTTGTTGGAAAATGTTTTGTTGACAAGGGAAATGTGTATGATATAAATGATTAATGGTATTAAGGTGCTTGGTACATTTCCAGAGTGAATATTTTGTACCCTTGTTGGAGGTGGTGTCCATATCAGAAAATGGGTTTATGAGTATGTTGCTAAGTGATGGAAGATGTCACCTCCATGTAGTCATGGTGAGTAGTTTCTTCTTCACTAGGGTATTTTGTTATTGTTTTTTATATAAGCCCTAGTTTACATTTTTATTTTTTGGTTTTAGTAAATGTGTTCTTGTAGTTGTATATATATGTGGGGTTAGCAAGGTGATTGTTTTAATGGTGATATTTTTGTAATGTTGTGAAGGTGGTGATTTTTTTCATCTTATATGTATTTTGTTAAGTTGTAGTTGGGTTGGAGCCTTGTAATAGAATTCCAATAATATAATTAAAAAAATTGATACCCTATTGGAGAAAGAATGTAGAATTTATGTATTTGTGAAATATCTACACTATAAGAAAAACAATACATTAGAGCTATATTTTATTCACTTTGAATGATGATTTTTTTATGTTTGTTTCACTCAAATATCTTTTAGGTCACTATGGTGTTGTGCATATAGTAAACATATAATGTTGGGGTGGAAAAGGACTACCATGGTTTGGGTTAATAGGTCCAATCCCCCATGCTTTAATGAACTTGTTTAGACTAATGCTAAAGATTATGTCTTGTAGAACCATGTTGTATTGAGATCTATTTTGTTGTATTTTAATTACAATTGTGCTTAGCATCATCCATTGTTATCATTACTATTGCCATTTGAATAGTGTTATGCTCTATTGGTTGTATATTTGATTGAGGAGGATTCATTCATGAAACTAATATAAATTTGTACTTGAATATGTATGCATGCATAACTCTTATTTTTTCATGGTAATGATTGTTTGTTAATTATTTTTGGAATAAACATATCTATTACTACTTGTATTTTATTCATATTTTTACACTAAAATGGTGACATATTCAATACTCTTGAGAATTAAAATTAATGAAATGACAATACAATATGTTCTTGTGATATGCTGACGAGGGTGCAACCCGAGACACAGAAAATAACTCAGAAAACAAGAGAATAATTTTATTATTCAGAAAATATAACTTCTTACATGCAAAGGATCTCAAATCCTCAATTTCTACAATAGATGCAAGTTACAGAAAATCAAAGAATAATCCTCTTCGCAGTGTGCGAACTTGTTCCCCAAAAAAACTACACAAAAATCAAAAACCTGCTAATAAATAGAGCTCCTTATTAGTTTGGAGCCAAAACAACATTCAAATTTTAGTTTTTGGCAGCCTGGTGCAGGAAGTTACAACTTGAGATTCAAACTTCAGAGTACATTCAAAAATTAGTATCTTCTAGAAAGTGTACCAACTTCCGGGAGCCATAACTTTTGATCCGGGACTCCATTTTTCGAACCGTTTGAACTATTGGAAAGGTCACAGAGTCAAGAACGTGATTGATTGAAATTAGCTATGTCAAGTTTGAAAAGTTTTAGGGCCAATTCGGGACCTTTTAGTGCCTCAAATCTGATTTGGAAGGTTTTTAGGTGCAATTCTTGGAGACTAAAACTGCAATATCTTTCAACCCAGGAATAGAAAAGCAAAACCATAAGTTGGGAATTACATTATGACGAAAAGGGTATCCAAAAATGAAAAAAACATCTAAGAAACTACCAACATGAAATGAGACTTTTTTTTGGGTGATGTGGGATTTCCCTTACACCACGAGATGCTCCTGCATTAGACACCCAGAGTAATTTGAGAAGTGACCTCGTCACATCTCAGATGGTTGAGGAAAACCCAAATGGTCAACCTCTGCCTTAGATAGCCAGGATGAATCTTCCACAGACCTTCCTCTCCATTTCACCAAATATTCTTCATACTGCCTATTTCTGGTACTCTTTCCTACACGGCTATCTAGGATTGGTTCAATCTCCTCCTTCTCTGAAGTAGGTATTGGAATGTCATACTGCCCTATTGTTGGTGCATTCTCTATGCCACCTTCATGATACTTTGTCAAATCTAAAATGTTGAACACATGGGAAATGTTGACCCCATCTGGCAACTCTACTTCATACACATTCCCTAAACCATGCTTCTTCAAAATCTTGTAGGGACCGAATTTATTCATCTTCAATTTGTTATAGGTATCTACTGGAAAACTTTCTTTCCTCAAGTGTACCATTACTTCATCACCAATTTGAAACTCCTTATTCCTCATTTTTTGATCTGCCTTGGCCTTATACTACATATTCATCTTGTCAATATGTTCTCTTACCTTCTCATGTATACCCTTGATGTGGTCTGCAAAATCTTCGGCTTCGACACTTATCTTCTTCTCTTGGTCCATCTTCCTCAATTCTAGAGTTGTTTTGGGGCTGACTCCATACACAATCTGGAATGGTGATCTACCAGTGCTTCTGTTGACAGAATTGTTGTAAGAAAATTATGCCTGGGGTAAGATCAAGTCCCATCCCTTGGGTTTATCTCCTACCAAGCATCTCAGTAGGTTACCTAGACTCCTATTTACAACCTATGTCTACCCATCTATTTGTGGATGGTGTGCAGAACTGAACTTCAACTCCATTCTCAACTTCTTACACAAGGCCCTCCAAAAGTATCCCACAAATTTGGTGTCACAATCTGAGACAATACTCTTTGGTAGACCATGTAGTCTCACCACCTCTCTAAAGAGCAGGTCAACAATGTGGACTGCATCATGGGTCTTTTGACATGGAATAAAATGTGCCATCTTCAAAAACATATCAACCACCACAAATACCGAATCATTCCCTCTCTGTGTCCTTGGAAAACCAAGAACAAAGTCCATACTTATATCCTCCCATGGCCTATCTGGTACAAGTAAGGGATGATACAACCCTATATTCTGGCTCACTCCCTTAGCCATCTGACATACCCTAAAACTCTGTACAAACTTCTTCACATCTTGTGACAATTGAGGCCAATAGTAATGTTCACTAATAATGGCTATGGTCTTATCCCGACCAAAATGTCTTGCCATTCCTCCACTGTGCTTCTCCTTTATCAGGTTCTCCCTCATGGAACTCCTCAGAATACATAGTTGACTTCCCTTAAACAACATGCCATCCTGGATTATGAAATCCTAGCCATCCTAACCACTATAACGGGCTCCTTGCAGAGCTTTCTGAGGCCTGCCAAAATCAAGATCTTTTTCATTACAATGTCTTGAGTTCATTAGACTAACCACTTTATCATCTTCTTCAGCGATTCTGCCTCCCTGCAGGCATTTGCAACCACTGTTTGGCCTCCCACTCCTATGTTTTAAAACAAAGGTATAACTCTTCAAAAATTATACCCATTTCATATTCCTCTTATTTAATTTTCCCTGACTATTTAGGTACTACAATGCTTGATGATCAGTATACAAAAAAATCCTTTGGCAATAGATAATGCCTCTATTTCTTTAATTAGCGAACTATTGCATAAAATTCACGATCATACCGCGAATGCTTTCTCTTGGCATCATTTCAACTTTTCAGAATAGGCAATGGGCTTACCTTCTTGGCTCAACAACGCTCGATGGCACAACCACTAGCATCACAATCCACACGAAACACCTTATTCAATCACGGGAGGCTAGAAGCGAGGGGTGCTCTATCACCTTTGTTCAACAATTCAAAAATTTTCCAGCGCTCTAGTGCTCCACTTGAACTCTTTTATATCCCCTCTCATTGTTTTAGTCAAGGGTGCACAAATACTACTAAAGTTTCTAATGAACCTTCTATAAAAACTAGCCAAACCATGGAAAGATCTTACCTCAGTAGAAATTTTTGGGGTAGGCCATTCCAGAATAGCCTTCACCTTCTCTAGTTCCATCTTGAGACCTTCTGTCGAGACTACAAACCCCAAGTACACTAATTCCTTCTTCACAAAACTACACTTCTTCATATTTATCAACAATTTCTCCTCTCTTAACTTCTCAAAGGCTCTTTGAATATGCATCAAATGCTCATCCAAAGTTCTACTGAAAATCAAAATATCATCTAAATACACAATGACAAAACTTCGGGGAATTCTTTTAATGCCTCGTTCATGATTCACATGAATGTGTTTGGTCATTGGTTAGCCCAAGGCATGACTAACCACCCATCTGATCCCTCTTTGGTCTTGAAGGAAGTCTTCCATTCATCTCCCTCTGAATCCGGATCGGTGATAACCATTCTTTCAAATCAATCTTTGTGAAGTCTTGGGAAACCACTTTCGAATAGTCCATTAGGTCATCCATCCTTGGCGGAAATCTATACTTGATTTTTATCTTGTTTATGGCACGGGGAGTCTGTACATCCTCCACTCCCCATCCTTCTTCCGATGCTAGTACTACAGTGTGCACATGGGCTCGGAGCTCTCGAATCAAACCCTTGCTCAATGACTCTGCTTGTATGTTTAACTCCTCATTTCTATTGGAGTCATTACATTGGGCTACCTTATTTGGAAAACTAGCTCGAGGATCAAGTAAATCTGATGGTGATCTTCCTCATTGGTGAAGTAAACCCTCGAGTCTGACATTATCAGAAACAATTTCTTGAAACTCATACAACAACCTAGAAACTTCTACTAGAACCTTCTTACTATCCTCCTTACCCACTCTAGGAATCAATACATAGCACACACGCTCATGCTTCATACCTTCTAAAAATTTTCTTCCATCAACATAACAAATTCTAGCACTATTTCATACCTTTTCTTCAGCCTCCTTCAGGGGTTTCAACTTGTGATGAACCCCATCCTTCATCGAATAAGTGTTTGCATGGCCATCATGTATAACTTGGCAATAGGAAGCGCCCGCGACCTCTGACAACATGTGACATGCATCCATGGGGATGATATCCACGGAAATTACCTTATCATGGTAGCTCTCGATCTTGAACTTCACTAGGTACTGCTCATTGACCATAACTTTGTGGTCCTTCTGCAACCAGGCAATCTGATACGGATGTGGATTCCTTTCCCTCTTTAGCTTCAACTTTGTAACCATCTCCTCTGACACCAAATTGTTAGTGCTCCCCCTGTCAATGATGACATCACAGCATTTTCCTTCACATTTGCACCTTGTGCGGAATAGATTCTTCCTTCGTTTGAGTTCCTTCTCTTCAGTCACCAGTGCTCTTCTGTCGCAAGGGCTTCTCCCTTTCAGCATTATCACGGATGTTGGAGTTGAGCAGGGTCCTCATGCATGTGCAATCTTTTCCACGTCCTTAGGCATTTTGTCTCCCTTCCTTGATGTTGTGGACATTCATGGGCTAGATGTCCTTCTTCACTTTAGAAACATGTTCCTCTGAGAGCCACCTCTTCGGATCCTTGTCAAATCTCCTAGTCCTCTACCTTTTGATGCATGCCTTGTTTGATCATGAGGGGTTGGCAAATTTATCATTCTTCTAGTTTTAAACATTTCATGTTTTTCTTCTCATGATAGAACAGCAGAAGATCTTCCTGCCCTTTCCACTCGTCATAGATATTTTTATTGCTGTCAAATCTTTTGTTCAACTTCTCTTCAACTTTCAGAGCAAACTGGTATGCATCCTCAATGGTGGTCATTCTGACCAGGCTTAGCTCCTCCTAAATGCTCGGCTATAACCTATTAAGATAACAGGCTACCTTCTCCTTGTTGGCCTCTGTATGACCTATTCTGATGATCATCTTGTGAAAATATTCAGTGTATTCTTTCACAGATTTGCTTCCTTGTTTCAACCCTTGCAATTTCTTCAACAAATCTAACTCGTAGTCCATTGGTATGAACTGCTTTTTCAATTTTTCCACCATGCGATCCCATCTAGTGATCTTGCCTTTTCCTCTTCGGTTTCTCCCCAACTGGACCTCTTTCCACCAAATACTAGCATGGCCTTTTAGCTTCATTTTTGCGAACTTGACCCAATCTGGGTCCTCTATCTCCTCATACTCAAAATATTCTTCTAACTCATTGATCCAATCAATCAACTCTTTGGGTTTAGACTTCTGAAATAACTGGGGACTTCTGCTCTGGGTCTTTTCCTGATCTTTGGCCCTTATCAACTGCATTTAGTCTTGATCAATTACTTCTTTCCTTTTCTACGTTTGAATCTTTCTCCTCTTCTTCATCCCTCACTTTCTTCTCTCCTTCGGGTTTAACCCTCTTCTCATCTCTCTGCAATGCATCCAGTCTGTCTCCTGAGGGGCTCTGAAACCCTAAATTAGCTTGATGGATCTCTTCTACCAGCATTTTTTCACGCCTTGACCACTCATCCTGCAGCGTACCGGGCATCACTCTTGGAGGCATCTTTCTTGACCATGACCTGACCATGGTCTTGGTGTGAACTGCCTCACGATCGGCGATCTATCCACACGCTCAAGAAAACCCGCTCTAATACCACCTAATGAGGGTGCGACCCGAGACACAAAAAATAACTCAAAAAACAAGAGAATAATTTTAATATTCAAAAAATGGAACTTCTTATATGCAAAGGATCTCAAATCCTCAAGTTCTACAACAAATGCAAGTTATAGAAAATCACAGAATAATCCTCTTCGCAGTGTGCAAACTTGTTCCCCAAAAAAACTACACAAAAATAAAAAACACACCCATAAATAGGGCTCCTTATTAGTTTGAAGCCAAAACAACACTCAAATTTTATTTTTTGGCTGCCTGGTGCTGGAAGTTACAACTTGAGATTCAAATTTCAAAGTACATTCAAAAATTAGTATCTTCTAGAAAGTGCACCAACTTCCGGGAGCCATAACTTTTGATCCGAGACTCTATTTTTCGAACCGTTTGAATTGTTGGAAAGGTCTCGGAGTCAAGAACATGCTTGATTGAAATTAGCTATGTCAAGTTTGGAAAGTTTCAGGGCCGATTCGGGACCTTTTAATGCCTCAAATATGATTTGGAATATTTTTAGGTGTAATTCTTGGAGACTAAAACTACAATATCTTTCAACCTAGGAGTAGAAAAGCAAAACCATAAGTTGGGAATTACATTATGATGAAAAGGGTGTCCAGAAATGCAAAAAAATATAAGAAACTACCAACATGAAATGAGACTCTTTTTTGGGTGATGCGGGATTGCCCTTACACCACTAGATGCTCCTGCATCATATGCTTGTTACTATTAATTGATTTATGATGTTTAGTTTAACAAAATAATTAGTGTATGGACTATGAGAAACTTATCCTTAGTATTGAACTCATTTTGATGGTGTGCATTCTATTCATTGACTCCATAGGAATTCTACATCATCATCATCATGATTGTTAATAAACTAGCAAGGGCTATTTGATAAATATACCATTTGATGTTCCTTTAAGGCTATTAATTTCATGGATCATTTTGTAATATTTAAGTTACTTTATTGGTTGATATGTGTATCTTTTATCACTAAATGATGTTCTTACTCATTGTACTTGTAAATAATATATTTATGATATTACCCTATTAAGGACTCCTTCAAGTTGAAAATGGAGAATTGTCAAGAAAATATTGTTATTTGGTATGCTATTATTATATGCTATAATATAACAAGTAATTAGGCCATTTATTTAATTTTTATTGTAAATTATGGGATAAAATTCACATACCTTGACAAGGTGGTTAAGAAAATTATTTGAAGGATAGATACATATATCAAGTTTAATTTCTTATTATTTCTAGTTGGAGAATTTTAATCTTTTAGACGAATGATGAGCCTTTCATGTAAGTGTTGGAATTATGTATTGGCAATACCACATTGAAACTCAAAGTTACATTGTTGTATGAGTTAATGGTATAAGTAAATCACTCATGTTAGTTACTACGTCTTGTATCATATCATTATACCATACTTATGCATTCATGTTCTTTATTGATATACCCATAAATTTGGTAATGAATACATTTAATTACATTAACATTACTTTATAATAATATATTTGATGTTGTTAACAAATGGTTGAAGCTTTATTGATAGAGTTATGTTGTATTAAAAAAATGAAGCACAACCATATATAACCTAATTTAAAATTAACATTGGATGTTTCCAAACTCCAATGGAGTTGAGAAAATCATATCTTAAAGTAACCCTCTTCAATTCTAATGCACATTAAATATTTTATTGTTCTTTACTTTATAGTTGGTTCTATAAATTTTGATTATACCATTTGCTATAGGATTGTGGCTACAATATAACGACTTAAAATAACTATTATTTAAAATGGTGTCTACAACTACTTTCAAGGATATTGTATATATAACTTTTACTTAAATATTGGCGGCAAAAATCTTAAATAGAGTAGGGATTAAAAACTCTCTTAATAAGATATTAATATTAAGACATCATAAATTTATTATCTCAATAGATAATGTGTTTATTAAAGATATAAGAATTGGGGGAGATTAAATATAAAGAATTGTATTTTGGTGTAGGAATTGAGTGAAACTAAATGCAAAGAATTTTGTGATCCATCAATTTGGGTAATATTAATTGAGACATGAGGCAAGCCTCAATTTTCTCCTCACCTTGGTTGTTGCACATTTATTTTTACACATACTAGTTCCATGTATTACATGGAACCAAATTCTAATTTCACTATTCAAGTAGGTCAATGATCACTCTTTTAGAATCTTAGTTAGTGCAAAAATTGGTTGGCACTCCCTGAGTGGGACCCAACTAGAAGGTATGAAAAATGGCATATCTTTCATCATAATTTATATTAAATAGTTCCACACTTGTTAACACTCCCATGGTTAAATCCAATTCAAAGGATTGATCCCACATAAGCCACACCTAGAGATAAATCAAAAGATCAATTGAATGGAAAACCATGACAATTAGAAATTTTGAACCAATTTGTAACCACTCTAGATTATTAAGTGCCTCTTTTGAAATTGTATAAATATTTGCATGCATCCCTAATGTTGTCAAGAAGGAATCAACGTAGGAGATATTGTATTCTATTAAGAATACATTCTCTAATTTTATGTTATAATTAAATATATATTTGCATTCATCCCTAACATTGACAAGTAGGAAACAACATAGGAGATTATCTATTCTAGCAAGAATACAATCCCTAAGTTTATAATATCAATAATTCCCATTATGATCTTTCTAAGTTCTTTTCATTCATGTATTTTCCATGTTTTTTTATTAGAAGTAAAAAATAGGTTTTGAAGGGGCCCCAAAACCCTTTACATTATAAAGCAGCTGAAATAAAAGATAACAACATTAAGCCAAAAAACAACCCAACAACAACCACCCGTCAACAAAAAACTAGCCAAAAAGGAGGATCCCACCAACAACACTACATGCTTGTTAGAATATTCGTCGCCTCCATGTCGCTAGCCACAACCTTTTGTGCATCATAAAAAACATCAGAAATATCCTTCCTAGATGCCCCAACCTAAGCTTTAGTTTTGTTCCTAGTCCTGGCTCCAGGTCCATCTGTATTTATCTCTGAAATCAAAACAATACCTTTCTCACAACCCTTCCTAGCAGCACCTTCCTCCTCCATCATCTTACCAGCAGTAATGACTTCTTCAACATGGGCACTATCTTTACGCTTCTTAGCACTAACCATAGGAGAATTAACAGCAACAAACTCATATTTACCAACAAATTTATGCACCTCTCCTCCTCTCATCATAATATCCCAGATTTTCACCATTTGATCATCAAGGATGAGGATTCTTCCTTTAAGATTTTGTTTCATTTTGAGAGTTTCCTCCACAATAGTGTTTGCCACATTATTTAAGGCGTCAAACAACTCATCTATCTAATTTTGGATAGAGGACCCCTCAACCTTACTAACCACACCCCTGACTTTGACATTAGTTTTATTGAGTTCATGAAAAAACCATTTAAAAAGCTTAAACAAGACAATGGACCCCTCACGAGTACATCCAAACACATCAAACAAATCTTCTCTATCAATAATAAAAATTCCTTTTCCCAAAGCATCATCCTCCTTAGAGGAACTAACCCTATACTGACTAGTAGAGGGGGTCCTTACCTTTTTCAACAACAACCAGGGACTTAAGTTGCATATGGAACTTGCAATTTCCTCTACCACCACCATTATCTTCTTAATCCTCTCCAAATCCACATCTTGGGTTTCCACAACAACATCAACATCCCCAAACTTATCTTTCAGCTACATAGCTAGCTTGACACTCAGGGAATCATCAACAAAGACGGTACCTACAATAGTGAGAGGAAGGTCCTCCAAAATTTGGCTCGTAGTCCTCAAAAACCTTTTCTTCATGCTTCCTTCCCCCAATTCCTTCTTCTACTTGACAACCGTGGGCACTGAGGAGGTCTCCCCATATAGGTCATTCTTCACCTTTTGACCCCTACTCGGAACATTAGTAGCCACTTCTTCGCTACAAGTTAAATAACCCTCGCTAGCACATGGTTCCCCTTTTTTCTTCTTTCCCATAGCAAGGGAATGTGGACCCCCCTCTAGAGATGCTATAGAATCAGGAACAAATTCCACATCCTCCTTCAACTCAAACTCTTTTTCCAAAATTAGTTTCCTTTTCTTGACTTTTTTGCTGGTTGGTTCCTCTTCAAAAGTAGTCTCATACTCCTCAGCAAGTTTGGACTTTTTATCCTTCGAGGTGACCATAGGTTTAGCAACCTCAAAATTATGCGCATAATCAGAGATGAGAAGGATTAACCCAACATTCAATATGCTATTTTTTGAGTTTTTCTTGTGATCCTTAAGACCTAAATCAAGAGACATCAGAAGATAAAACTAGATAGAAACCCTCTTCTTGTGTTGGAATTGATTAAGTAGGATGAATTGGTATGCGTTAACCGCTAAAAAATCGGCCTTCCAATGTAATGTAGCACATTAACTCCCCCATAACATCCCCCCATAATTCCTTAAGAGAACTTCTTTGATATCCTCCACTCCTTGCAGTCCTCAAGTCCTCTTCATCATCTTTGAAAAATATTTTCATAGCGGTCTACGCCTCCTTTTCATCCCTAAATACTTTCATGTCATCCATAGCTGGACCAGTAATACCAACAAAAAATTCTTCATTAACCTCAATTTTTTTCCCATAAAGCTTAAGCACTCTATCATTCTATCCTTCAACAAAAATCTATGTTACCTAAGGATTATTACCATGTAGTTTATCCAAGTAGGGTTTTAACCCTCCCTTATCCAACACCTGCTAGGCCTCCTTCCTCTTCCTAGTAGCATCACATAAGGAGGGTTTAGCACAATTTATGTCTCCACCCATCTCGCCACAATTAGCAGAAGTAACTAGCTCGAGGGCTCCAAACATAAAACGAAGAAGACTCTAGAAAACAATGCCATCCAAAATCTGTGAGGCCAGAATTGGAGTAGGGGATAATAATGACCATAGAGTTTTTTTTCCTATGGCACCCAACTCCCGTACCAATCACTTGATTCAAATCTTGCACACCATCCTTTCTCATAACAATCAGCCACGTGAGGAAAGGCATGCACACTACAAACCATAATGAGAAGCTGATCAAATTAAAATCAGCAATCATGGTTCATAGTAGCAATAACCTCTATAGGAAGAGGGTCATTTAGACCCCACTCCCTAAACTCTTTAACACCAATGTTAGCAAAATGTTTGCTAGCCTATTACCTTCTCTTAAGATGTGTGATATGTAATACTCATCAAAATATTTCAAAATATCTATTGAGTCCCTTATCAAAGACTCAATAGTCCAAGAGGGTGGCATGCAATTTTTCAAATTATTTATGATATTTAGATAATCCCCCTCCAACCACACTTCCTATAACCTTTGGTTTGAGCCAATTTGAGACCATGATATTTTCCATGTTTATAATGAATAAAAATATTATTTTTCTTCTCATCATCTTCATGAATCTGCAATGGTTTGTCATATCATAGTATATTGAAAGTTCATTCTAACAAAATAATTTACCACCTAGGTTATTATGTTCTCTATTCAATCATATTTCCCTAAATTCATAAATTATTGGTATGTTATCAAGCTCATACCATCTTGTCATTTAGTTCCAATGCAAATTTAGAGAATTAGCATTTTGAAACATTAATATGCATGTCAAAACTAATTCCCAACAACAAAAGGAAGGAAAATAACTCCTTTTTTATTTCAAAATATTGGATGAGTGCCAACTATAAAAGTAAGATGATTAATTATCGATAAAAAAAATTTGATCCTTTTGTATATTTATTCAACAACTCATCAAAGAAACTCTATATAAACAAAAAAACTACTCCTTTGGGAAACTTTTGTGAGCTCATGATGTGATTAAGTCTTTTGATTTCAATTTCCTCTTTTACTCAAAATCCCAATGTATTATTCTAACATCCAATTCCTTTCAAAGTACAAATTAATTACACCCTAGCTTTCAAAGGCTAGACTAATGTTGAAGTGTTGGATGATTGGATTCAACAACTTGACATATACTTCCTCATTAATCCCCACATTTATGTTTAGATGATCAACTTGGTTGTGCTAAAGACACATATATCACACACTAGTGAGAATATTATAGGACACATTGTGAGCAAGATTGGACTTATTCACACTTGAAAATACTTAGCAATGCTCACAAAGAGTAAATTATACTAAAATAATATGATGACAAGAATATGAAGTTTTAGTAGATGAACCAAAGGATCAACTAGTACAAGACCATGATAAAATTATTTCAACTATTTGTGCACCTACTAATCAATGATATAGAGCTAAATAAGGTGTTAAATTGCACTAATTAAATTTACTCTTACATGCATATAAAGATAAAAATTCTAACCTTTTTTTATATTTGATAAGTATATGAGCATGTCAACTAGATTAAAACCAAAGCCAAGATGAAAGAAAAATTAACCTCCCTATTTGGCATCACTTACAAGTGCAATCCTACACCTAATGAATTAACCCTTCTACATAGAAGAAATTCCCATGTGAAGGAGATCAACCAAAGATACCTTCAACACAATAAAATAATTTAGAACTACTTAAACCAAACAAAGCAAAGACAAAGCAAGAGGATAAATAATAGAAGCACCATTGAATCAATCTAAATGCCTCACAAAAATATTTGATTGTGCAACCTAATTCATATATATTCATTTGAATGGTCCTAATAAGGTAAGGATATACTATTCTATCACTAGTGCATATTCGTATATGGAAGAAAATCCTTGTGTGATACAAACACTTGTGAGATAGTGTTGTAAATATTTGAAATTATGATCATTGAACCATATGTCTATAACTAAGAAGGCACACATAAAATTAATCCGCAATATTGGTTTTGTCAAATTCTACAACTTTTTCTACCATACTTTAGAAACCCTTTCAAAAACCAAATTTAATTTGAAATCCATCAAACACACAAAAAAACTTATGTTATATGCACAAAATTATGTATTTATTATAATACACCTAAAGGTAATTGATCTTTAGTGCAATTAGCATGCATTAGCAACACACCCAATTTTTTGCATAACATAATATTAGCAACTCAAATAAATTCTACACAAGAATGAAGATTTCTTTCCATTACCCATAGGTATTAAAATATAATGTACACAAAAGAGCATCAAAATGAACTAATTATAGGATCTACATGTCAAACAACCATATCTACAATAGATTAATTTGGAAGCATGACAAGTTTAAAAGTCAAATTCAAGAGGTAATTGATAAAGGAAAGATTAGGTCAATTGGATTTTTTTCTGGTGGAGTCTCAAATATTTCATGACATCTTTGCATGATCAATTATTTTGTGCTCAAAAAGATCATAGTGAAGAATCAATATCTAATATGACAGAGTGATCACAATGAAGAATCAATAACCACTATTATGCATAGATTCCTTTTGGACCAACATAAAGGTGCACAATACTTCACCAAGGTTGACCACAAGCTAACTATCAGTACATTCATGTCAAATTTGAATACATTTAAAAGATAAAATCCAAAAGAAATAAGGGGTTGTATGAATAGTAGATTATGTCTTTTGGCTTGACTTATATGCCAACAAATTATATGCATCAAATGAATAGCATACTCTAGCCATTCACTAACACTTTTGTTATCAACTACTTAGAGGATAATCCTCATCTTTAGAAAAAAATATAGGAGCATGTTGAGCACATCAAAAACCTCATAAAAAATTATACAAACACAAATTGCAACTAAAGAAAGTGTACATTTGATGTTGTATAAATCTTGTGGCTACATTATTGACCATGTCATTATATATATAAATTCAAAGAGAATGAATGTAATCAACGATTGTGTAATTCTACTCAACCTCACAAATACTAGCATTTTTCTTGAACTTGAAAATATTGACGTTAGACTCATCATTGGATTCTCACATCTCGTTTTAGCTTAATCAAATCATGCCTGCCAAAGTTTCTATTTCATGGACACTTGTGAAAAATACATTTCAAGAGGTTAAACAATGCCTTTGTGGTGAATCATTATTGACAATAACAAACAACAATCAACCCTTTGAGATCTACACCAATGCATTTGACTATGCACTTAGTGTAGTATGTGTTCAACAAGGACAACTAGTGGAATGTCACTCAAAAGGATTCAACAACAAAGTTTAGAAACACTACACCTATGAGAAAGAAGTGTATACCATTATACATGAAGTAAAATAATGGAGACACTACATACATAGAATAAGTTGCATTAATTTTTGCATAAATAGAGAAAGTTGGAGGATGTGTGTCACATGAAGTGGATAATATATTTGCAACAATTCCATCTAGAGACCAAACATAAGTGAAAATATATAATGTCATAGATTGAACCTTAGTTGTATCATGTTTTTATTATAGTGCTTGAAACTCAATGCCAAAACTTATCTAACTAAATTTATCATAATTTCAACACCCAAACATTACCTATACCACTCTCACAAGGTAGAAAAATCATTTATTTCTACTTAGCTAACTATACTCTATTCAAGCTTGGGTGTTTGTGTTACTACTAGTTTTTCTCACCAAACTACTCATTTGAGAATTACACTAAAATACAAGAGACATTTTGGAGTGATAGAGATTGTTGTGCTCCAATAGTATTTTGCTTCACCTCATATACACAAAGACATAGAGAACCATACCAATTAATGTATTATTTGTTGCATTGTCAAGCTAACACTGAAGAAAGTTAGGATCTATATATAAATATCAATTCCATTCAATCTTAAGGATTCATTATCTAGATTTATCATAAAAAAAATTTGGCATGGCTTAGTGGTCATCACAATGGATAGGTTTTTAGAGATTGTGATCATGATTGCTTGTAAGAAAATTGTTACTATCTTGGTTTCCATTCATCCACAAACTTGCATGCAAGAAAAGAAGTGGATCATCACTTTTTCAAAATATTCCCATGTCCAATAACATTAGTGTTGTGAACCAGTGATCTTGACCTACTCTAAGTGATGCAAAAAAACATGCAAAAAGAAGGAAAACAACACTGACACCTCATGATTAGCCTAGTTGGATTCAAAACAAAATAAGATAACAAACAACAGATTTACCTTGTCTTGAATCGATCCTTGGTTAGCCCTAGATTGTTGATTATGTGTGCTCCTTCGATGGCAAGACATGATGAAAATGGATGCAAAACGATCTATGCAAGATGAGGATTCAAATGAGAAAAGTGGGTAGTTTGATGGATTTAAGAGATGGCTACAATGGAAGCTTGAAGATGTGCAATAATGGAGGATGAAAGTTGAGTTCTTGAAGAGCTTGAAGATTGTTAATGAGATATATTAAAAAATGAGAAAGTGTTGTGTTGTGAATGCAAGTGTGTTGAATGAAAGTGATAACATTTGAATGAGAATGAAAGAAACTTCTTTCATTTTATGGAGAGGAACCCTAAAAAGAATGGACAGTTGAGATCTTGCCACCATGGGCAAGATGTAGGGCTAAGGTGAGTTGAGGACTCACAAGCCCTCACATCTTGGCATGTGGCAAATGATGTGTCACAAGGACACATGAGGTGGAGAGGGTACAAATGATGTGGAGGTACTTCCAAGTACCTTGGAAAATAGGTGATCTAACCTTTCAATGATCGCATGGGGAAGAGGAGAATCTTGGATGAATAAAAGTGAATTTAAAATTTACATGCTTGGGAGATCTTGTGGATAAGACAAGGTTCCCAAAAGGAGAGGTGAGAAGTACCTTGGATAAGACAAGGTTCTTAAAAAGGTAAGTACTTACCCACATGTGACTGATGTGACAAGTCAAATATTCTAGAAGACTTTGGCACATGTGAGTGATGTGACAAGTCAAAGGTTCTAGAACTTGCATGGGGATAAGGAGAGTTTTGGAAGGATAAATGTGAATTAAAAATTCACATGGGGAAGAGAGGAGTCTTGGATGAATAAAAAGGAATTAAAAATTCCTTGGGGGATGGGGAGAGTTGACCAAGATGCTGATTGGATTAGTTAATTAGTTATTAGAAGATGATTAGAGGTTAATGAGGATTAGAAGCCAACTTACAAAATTTGGAGGATGTGACACATCCTAATCAAGGATTAGGCATGTGCACATTTCTAATGATAAGATTATGAGAATAATTAGGATTAAGAAAAATGATATGACATGTGAGGAATTAAATAAATTATTTAATTCATTTGATGAAAGGGGGATTAAAGAGGGTAAGGCATTTAATTATTAACTAAATACTGTGGGGATTTGGAAGAATTTAAGGATATTCATTAGATAATTGCAATATTACCTAATTAACACAGATAAGAAGATGTTTAGATGAAAAGGGATAAATTTGGACAAATGCGAGTGTCCAAATTTAGGTGTCTACAAGTACAAATAACACCATGACATCCCCCTAATTATTAATCATGAGAATTCAAAATTTCCACACTTTGGGATTTTTGTACCTGCATAATATCTCTAATCAATAGTGCATAGAAGAGAGTTATTTTTCTCTATCATTCTCTATAGGAAAGTGCGATGGTTTTCCATATATTATGTTGTATGTTCAGTACAAATTAATTTACTAACTGGATTGTTGCTTCATTCATTGCACCATCATCCTAGGTTGTGTGGTGGGGATCATAGTTGGTAGCATGTGGAGGCTTCTCCCTTGACCACTTTTGGCTCACCCTCGTCCAACCTCTCCCTCCTAGGGGAGATATTTTGCATAGAGCTTACTAAGGATACAAGACTGGGGGCTCAACATTGAAGGGCAGTTTTCCCCCATCTCCTTACGTTGTTTCTCTAAAGGCCTACATGTGTGCACAACAAAATGCTTCATCTTCTACCCCTCCAAAGGGGAAGGACAAGCTTTCTCTTTCCCTCGGGCCTTCCCCCTTTAGTTACTCTATTTTTTCTTCTTCTACACCTTTTGCTTCCTCTTTCCAGTCCTTGGTGGTGTCCCTTGTTCCTACTAATGTGCTTAGCACAGTAAAAGGAAAGGCTCCCATGCTACGAAAGTAGAAGCCCCAGGTTTTCTAACTTCCTATTTTACCCACAGTTCCCTGAACCACCCTTTACGAAATGGGGAGGCGTTCTAGTGGGTTTGTTCCTACATTTCAACCTCCACTTATTCTTCCACCTACTCCCAAAGTAGGGAAAGGAAAGAGGCTCGCCACTAAGACACTTGTCTTTATTTTTGCTCCTGTGTCTCTTGCTCCTCCTACTATCCTAAGGAGACTAGCCTTACACTGACAATGGTTGTGGAGGTTGCTCCTATGGTAGAGCAGGAGCTCCCAAACTCTTCTTAGGATGTACCTTCTAGTGCCCACAACCGACATAACTGGCTTGCACATGATCATAAGCACTGATAAAAGGCTCTAGCTAAAGAGCACGTTGCCTTGCAGAAGAGTGGGGAGGAGCATGTTGTTTCGATCTCTGCTCTTTTTTCTTCTATTGGTGCTTTTGCTCCTATCTTTTCTTCTATTTCAGTTCCCATCGCCTCCATTCATTAGGAGAAATTTACATTAAAAATGGGCCTCCTAAGGATGACATCATTATCTTTTTAAGTTATCAAAAATCAACTAAAAGATGACATCAACCCGTACGGTGACATCATCCAAAATAAAATAAAAATTATTTATTTTATAAAATAAAAATTTCTAAAATCTTATGAATTAACTCATGATGGTTAATTTAACTCTACATATCCTATTCTATCTCATTCATCTTTCTAAATATAAAATATTCTTTTTGCTTTTAGATTTATATTCTTAAGTTCTATTAAGTTCTATTATAAAAAAAATTATATTTTCAAAAAAATATTTTTATTCTTGAAGAAAAAATATAAAAAGCATTTAAAAAAACATAAAAAAATCATAAAAATCATTTATGAAGTGCTGCAAAAATAATTCATAAATCTAAGTATATTTAAAACTAGTATATTTATATTTTAAAAAATATATCTAAATATAGTAGAGACATTCTCAAATTTTGTCCATGCTTTTTGTTTTCCTTAGCTTTTCTAATTTTATTTTTATTTTTTTCCACTTTCAAATTATTTTTCCATTAGTTTCATATTTTTTTTAATTTTCTCCACTTTTTTGCTTCAACCATTTCTAATTTTCCTTTTTAGTTTATATTTTATATTTTTATTTTTTCTAATTTCATTTTTGGTTTTTTATTTTTATTTTTTTCTATATATTTACACAAACAAAATGAGTGCTCTCATCTCCACCTGTAGAATGCCTATCGACATAATTATTAAACTTGTTATAAACATATTTAAAATAATAAATCTAAATCTATAATATGAAATTTGATTTAATATATTAGATAAAATATTAAGTATAAAATAAAATATACTTTACTGCTATTTACGTTGAGAGCGCTCTACAATCTTTGTGTAAATATATAGCAAAAATAAAATAAAATAAAAACAAAAAAAAATTAAAAGTTGTTCTCACAAAAACTACGAACCAAATAAATTGGAATAAATTAAAAATAAAAATAAAAAATTGGACAAAATAAAATAAAAAAACAAAAAATAATTGAAATTGTTGGAAGGAGAAAAATTTCGAAAAAATCAGAAACTAAGGAAAAAATAATTGGAAAAATTAAAAATTAAAAACCAAAAAAAATTGCAAAGGAAAGAAAATGAGAAAATTAAAGAGACTATGGAAAAAAGATATCTCTCGGCATACTTGTTTAAATATAAATATAATTTATAAAACCTATAAAGGTGTTTATTTAAATAAACGTACATAACATAATAAATCTAAATCTATAAAATCGTATATATAAAATAAAATACTAAGTAAAAAAAAATATCTAAAGTTACTTTTACTTTGCCACGTTTCAAATAAAAATAAATAATCAAGAAAAGAAAGTGAACTTGACTTTTTTAATCAATTATAATAGAAATATAAGTTACCAAACTTGAGTTTAAGAGTTTTTAAATAAAAAATAAATAATGAAGAAAGTGAACTTGAGTTTTTTAATAAATTATAATAGAAATATATGTTACCACTTTTAAAAAATCACGGACTTCAGTTTTTTAAGGAATTATAATAGAAATGTGTGTCCCCACTTAACTCATGTAGTTAAGTAATTTATATTTTCTATATTTAAATAATTTGTATTATATGAGATAATTTTTACTTTTTTAGAGTTCCTTAGGAGGCCCATTTTTTATGTAAATTTCCCCTAATGCTTCTTCTGGCTTCATCGAAGGATCCTGATGAACCTCACCCCAAAAGGGTGTAGGTGTTCATCGCTCCCTCGATGAAGCCTCCCCTTATTACCTCTCTTCCCAATATTCCTCCTTTCTCGCAACCCATGGACATGCCTCATGCAAAGGTGGTGTCCTTTGTGGCTCTATCTCCTTCTTCTGCTTCTGCTTCATCTGTGAGGATTCCACATCCCTCGATGAAGTGCAAATTTGAGGATGACCTCACTTCAAGTGATGGTCGTAAGAATTTTTCATCTTCTCTTGAGTCTTGTTCTTCCTTGGTCTACATCATCCTTGTGATGGAGGCAGCCCTCGTATCCCCAAAGTTTGTCACTGCCCCTTTTCCCGAGGTCGGTAGTGACTCTCAGGTGTCTTGTTCTCCTTTTTCTCAATTGACACATGACACTCCTATCAAGTGCATGTTCATCTCATTGGAGGATATCCTGACTCTGTCGTTGATCTTTGAAAAGTCAGTGACCTTTCTCAGAAGAGCTCAGTGAACAGGACCTTGATGGGCCTTCTTACTCGGCACTTGTCACAAGCTAGTCAGTTGGTGTTTCCCTTGCTATCCCCCCCTCCAGGCTTGTCTCCCATATAATGATCTAGATTGGGAGCAGGTTGACTTGTTGGTGGACTCGGATTAGGGACAAACCTCTTTTACATCTTCATATTAGTTGTGTGATTGTTTGTGTTCCCCCTCGTCATCCTTGTCTGTATATGTTTGTGCTCTTTCCTAGAGGAACCTTGCTACCCTTGTAGGTGCTTAGATATAGGTGTGAGAACCTGTTGTAACCTTCTTCTATCTATCTCATCATTCTTCTATATGCCGTAATATTGCATTTTCACGTCGGGGACGATGCAAAGCATTGAGGGAATTTAGTCCTTCTTCCATGTTGACCTGATTTTTATTTTTCATTTTTCTTCATGTGCTCTTCTTCATGTTCTGATACATTTGGGGATTGATGATAGTTTGTATGTATATTATATTATATCTCTCTATATCTATGAGCAATTTTGACCCCAAATTATTAAATCCCCCTTGAGCTCTTAATTTATTCATCTCTGCCTTTCTAATTTGTGATGTTGTGGTTTCTATGTGTTGTCTCTCACATGTGTGACAACATTCCAAAAATAAATCTCACCATGCATCTCATGCCATGGAATATCTCATCTTTCTCTTCTCCTTAGAATGACATGTACCACTCTACGTAGCAAACATCATTCTAAGGGGGGGCTATCATATTTGCTTAATTTTCAACAAGGACTATTCCTTCAAAGGGATTCCTTGATGAAATTTCTTTCGAAAAGATTCCTTGAAAGAATCCCTTTGTAAAAACTTTGTTTTCAAAACAAGGAGTATTCTTTCAAAAGGGTTCCTTGACAAAGCCTCTTTCAAAAGGATTCCTTGATGACAGAATCACTTGCAAAAAGTTCCATGTCTTTCATAAGGAGTGTTCTTTCAAAAGGGTTCCTTGATGTCTTGATGTCTTATGAAAATGATTCCCTGATGAAAGATCCCCTTTATGAATATCTCTTTCAAAAGGATTCCTTGGTGTCTTATGTTTGATATTTGATGTCTTGATGTCTTATATCTTGGCATCTAACTTGGGGGCAACCTGACTAGACCTGTGTTTTTTATGACTATCTCGCAACGCAGTTTGCAACAGCCATAGGCCTATATGCTTGTCATATGGACTCTTGCTATACTAGACATACCTATCAGCATCGTCTTATATCTAATCAGATTGTGTCTTATTGTGTTTATTGTGTCTTATGAAAGTTATATGATTTTTCACTTTTTCGCCTAACATGTTTGTGGTGAGATTGCAACTAGCTTTGCAAGATCGAAGACTCATGTCCTCTTTGCATTTTGATGAATCCCTTTTCATGTCAAGGTATGTTGGATCAAAGGATTGTTTCCTCTCTATTTTTCGTATATTCTCTTCAATCTCTTTCTACTTTAGCTCACACACTCTTTGACACATATGCTCACTAAAGTGGGGGAAAAATGTTATGGGATAAAATTGCACCCTAGTACAATTTCCCATAACATACCCCAACTTTAGCCTTATAAAATTGATAATGCTAAAACTCACCACTCTAATACTTTTGTCCTTTTCATACTTTGCCATTTTTCATCGATGAAGGGAATTTTGACTAGGACACTTTCGCACCATGTAGACATTTGCACGTCATGTGGACATCCCTAATAGAATCTTGAGTCAATAGACGTTGGGATGTTACATTATGTGGCATCTGTGAATTATAACACTCCTTGCAATTACAAACCTGCCCAAAAATGTCTCTTTTGCCTCCAAAGCCTCATTTTTGAACTCACTTTTTCATTCCATTTAATCTCACATTCTAACATTCACTCTTGTAACTTCTCATTTCACTCTATCAACTCTTCCACTCCATTCTTTCTTCCATTCTCTCTACACCATCTTCTTGTAGGTTTCAAGTTCTACATCGTTCTTGCATGCCCATCTTGCACTCTCAAAGCTCTTGCAGTTCCTCTTAGCTTCCTCAAGCTAGTAGAAGGGAGGGTAACACTTTGTTATCTTATTGCATTATCAATATTATAGTTAGCATATTGTTGTCTTTTCTTTCTATACGTTTGTCTACTTATTTCTTTATCATATTTTTCTCCTTTATGGTCTATCTAGTTGTCTATGGAGGTGGAAACACCAAAGTGGGGGTTTGACTAAGGCAAACTCCAAAACATAGCACCAACATTTTCTCGTCACCGTGTGTGTAGGTACCTTGTTCATGTGGAGCTTGTGAGAGGTTGGACCTACCATGATTTGGATTTCTACTACCCTTTGCTTGGAATTTCATTTGTAGTTAATTTATCTCATTTATAGTATTTTTCTTGTTGTGATAGTTACCTTTTTATGCATTTATAGCATTCTTTCATTTCTTGTTAAACAGTCAGATTCTAGTTCTTGGGTTGTTAGCACACCCTTTGTGTTTCAAACTACAAACTCTATTATCTATTTGTACGAGACACCAGTGTGCCACAGAGACTCCAGTGCGTCACCCTATCATCCTTTGGTCAAGATCTAGTTAGTTTGTTGCCCAAAGACCTTTGTGGTTTGTTCACCCAATTCCTAAAGTCCTCCATCCTGAAAACCCAAAAACATAGATTAGCTTTTCCATTTGTTTGTCATCCTATCTTTTAACCTTTGTCATTGAGGTGACCGGCGAAAATTCGCTCCCTTTAGACCCTGTTTGTCTTGGGACTTGAGAGTAGAAAAACCCCTCCTTCACAGTTTCATCAAATTTGGCATGGCATCTCAATTTGATAACTTGTTTTGTAGGCTATTTATTCTCAATTACAACTCATTTGTTGCGCACAAAAAAAAAATATATAAATATAATATTGCATGAATGATCATTGAACAAGGCTTTAGAAGTGCAATAGAAAATCCAAAAATGACAATATCATCAACAAAATGTGGAATTATTTATAGTTGTATATAACCATCTACAATGATCATCATATAATATGCAAGTTAGATAAATAAATAATTCATGATTTGTGCCTAATTTTAAACTCATTTTGATGATTTTGTTTTGCATTACCAACCTCTTGAGTAAATAGAGGAGGTTTTTTTAGATAAGGAAAAAAATTATATTGATAAAAAATAATTATAGAAAAGGAGGATAGATTTGGAATCTTGCCAACCTTATGAGAGTAAATAGAGGTTGTGTTAGGTGAAGGTGGTTAAATGCTTCTTCCTTTTTTAACAAGTGTATGGTCCTTACCAAATATCTTTAGCCAAGAAAATACTTATGAATATTTTCATTTCCTTTATTTTTGTATTTGGCATTCCCTATGTACCCCAAAGACGCATCACCTATAAAATTGGACCCATCCCCTATAGGGGACATTTTGAGAATGGGTAGGAAACATTCCCTACTATCCTCACCCCTCCCCCTTCACCATCTCTTATTTTCAAAGAATAAGGAAACATTTACAATAAAATAAAAAACAAACAAGGGAAAATAGAGTACATAGCCTAACAGTCAAAAGTCTAAAATGTTTTTAAAAATTCACAATTAAGAAAATATTAAGTGATGTGGGTGCCCACAAAGGTCCCCATATTCCTTTACACAAAACCTAAACCTAAAATTGAAACATGAACATGTAAAATGAAAAAGGAAACTCATTTTATCATTTTCAACTTGCAAAGAGAAAAATAAAAAAGGAGAAAAATTGTGAGGAGAAGGGAACAATGGTGAGAAGAGGGCAAAAGAATGCCAAATATACATCATTTCAAGTAAGTTCATTATCTATTGTTAATTTTAACAAATTCTATCATTTCTTTTTGCTAAGTTTCAAACACTTATGATGGCTTTTGGTTTGTTTTTTTGTTATGTTTACACTTGCAATTGTCATTTGAACTTTTAGTTAAAAATAAATAAATGAACAGTAGTGAGGGTGAAGAAATTCAAATTCAACAAAGAGCCCATAATGCTAAAAGTAATATTGGAGGTTCTTTTAGGAGTGGGAGTGTTGCAAGAATAGTCAATTTAAATAACCATTTGAATGCCCTTCTAAACTCTTCAAAAACTTATGCAAAGGGCCCATTTAATCCAAAATAATGTATTTTGTAACTTACAATAGCCATGGACAAATACAACAAAAAAATTAAAGGGAAAGTAGAGTATGGCTATATCATTTGTAAAAAACCAAATATATGGGCAGCTACACAAAGGTTTACTCTTATCTTTTGGATATTACCTAAACAAGGGGTATAGAGGTGTGATCAAATAACTCTAGTTTAAGAATGTCAAGGTGACTAGGTTGTACATGGATGGTGAGGCAAGAAATAAGGGAATCCCAATAAAGTCTATGCAATTTACTATCTATTGATTACCCTATCGATAAATGTTGAGAGTCAAAGAGAAGAAAAGGTCCATTATTATTGTAGACATGTTAAATATATAATCATGAGAAATGACAAAATCTTCTATTCTGAATTTTTCTGTCAATGCCATACCATTTCATACAGCATGCTCTCCATATTTTAAATGAATGTTCGAAAATGTGATTGTTGTTAATAATTGATTTGTGCCCCTAAGAGAACATAAGCTACACAACCCCCTTCTTGATAAGGAGTATTCCATGGTGGCAATGATGGAGGAGATGAGACAAATTTGGATAAAGGAAAAATGCTCTATCATCATGGATGGGTGCATCAATATTAGGCATTGGTCAATAATAATTGTTATTATTGTTAGGGTTAGAAGACAAATATCTAATAGTTAAATGCAGATTTGAGCAATAAAATAGAGAAATAAAACACATAAAATTATAGCAGAAGCAAGACAACATAGAGAATTTAACGTGGTTCGCCCAATTCGGGCGACATCCACAAAACTCCAACCATCCAATGATTTTATTATCTAGTGCAAAAACATATTACAATCTCGCGAATAATCATCTTTTTTCTACATATTGTAACCCCCATCCCAACCCCTTATAACAAGCTTTTTAGAAGCTTCCAGAATTAGGGTTTTACAAATTAGTCAGCTTTTTTTCTTTTTCGATGTTTTTTCCTTTTTTCAGTGACGATGCGAAAAAAAAAAGGGAAAAAAAATTTCTTGGGCGCTGCCGCCCCCAAACCCCTACCCAAGGCTCGACCCACCCCTAGACCCTAGCGAGGATACATGTCGGGGTGTATAGTATAGCATGATCAGTCACCACAAACCAACAATTGTCACATGTTTAGCTAACTCTTATTTTCTTATAACTATTGATTGTTTGTGGAAGAAGAAAGATGTAAACATCCAATTTCAATTTTTGAAGGAAGCCATATAAGAGGTTGGGATCTCTAATGTTGTATAGGTAATGATTAATTTGACTAATGTATGTAGGTTAACTAGCTTGAGATGATGGATGGTTGGACCAATATTATGTATTGACCACTAATCTATGTTATTATTGCATGTTTAGTTGGATCTTATTTTCTTAGAACTATTGATTGTTTGTAGGAGAATAAGATACAAATTTTCAATTTTCAATTTTAAAGGATGCCATAGAAGAGTTTGGGACCTCTAATGTTCTATAAGTAGTGATTAACTTGACCCATGTATGTAGGCCAACTTGCTTTATGGTGGAGGATGCTTATAAACACATTTTCTAGGTCTCATGTGTCCATGCATTGAACAATGCATTGAAAGACATTGGGAAGATAGATTGGGTGAAGGCAATAGTCATAGAAGTTAGACATACAAATTTTCATTTGCAACCATCACACCTCACTTTGTTCAAGTCTTTTTTTGAAAAATAAATCCATCAAATCATGAATATAGATATGTCAACTAATTATTTTATTGGAAAATATGCTTGAGGTGGAAGAGATCTGCAATTAATATTGGTTAATTCAAAGTGGGATAGATGGCTAGAGGCAAACATGACTTAAGAAAAGTGTGAAACAAATAAATCTTCGATGATGATTGGTGGTCCACAATGAAATACAAAATTGTTGATTTTATTATTATTAAATTGCTAATTTTATTATTATTAAATTTGCTAATTTTACTAATAAATTGCTGATTTCATTATTAAACTTCTAATTATATTACTTCTAAGCTTCTAACTTGTAAATTGTTTTTATTCTTTATATATATATTTGCTCATTGATCGCACATGTGCAGATCATAGGATATGTTGATATACTCTCCAAGCCTTAAAGAGATTTATGAAACATTTAGTAGCATGCTTGGGTAGATGAAGCACGTCATTCATAGCAAGGAGTCTAATTTGGGATTTTATCAAAACTATATTATGACTATTGTGATGCAACAATGGACTACTATGAACACCCCACTTGATATGATAGGCTACACTCTAAATCTCGAATGGTGTACAACACAGCCTATGAGAATACCTCCATCTAATGATAAAAATGTTAAAAGAGGGCTCAAGAAGGCCTTCAAAAGATGTATAGTGATGAAGAGTTTAACTTAAAACACAATGGCTAACACTTGTCAATCTCCACAACCAAAATTCAACTTAGCAAAGGCAGGGACAAATAGAGCTACACTAGCTCAAACTAGCTATATTGAATGATGGACACGGCATGGCAAAGATGCATTAAAGTTTAAAATCCTCGTCATAAATGCCTCTCTCCATAGTTTGACTATTCCTCTATGACTCTTCTATGTCAAAGAGGAATTGGTCTACATGTAACTTCATCCAATCAATCAAGAGAAATATGCTTACCTCTCAGCTATCAAAGAAATTGTGGTCATGCATAATGTCTTGCAACTTTAAAATTGACATACTCCTAAGTATTGTCAAATTCCAACCACATGTTGGGACATTGATCTGGAAGATGCCACACATGTTGATAAGGAGGCACAAGGGGCATTGGTTGGGCTTCCATTGGATGAAATAACCCCTCTTAGTGGCAATGAATTAGTCTCATATTGTCATTTTGATATAATGTTACTAGATGTTGATTAGAGACCACTCCATATATTTGTATGTTTTTGTTGTTTTGTAGTTTAAACTTACAACCTTTGAACATTTATTTTTATTTTTATATAACATATATGCACATTGAGAATGAAAACAATTAGATTTTTAAAATTAGTTTGACTGTCATATGAAATCTAAACTCAACTCTAATGTTATGTATTAAAGTTCTATAAGGTATATGATGAATGCCTTACAATGTTATCATATGAATATTATTTTTTTTAATTTTTTTTTAATAGCCATCCCCTATCATCGCCTAAAAAATGGCGTCCCAAAAATTCTGTTCCGAAAACGTATCCCTTATCCATTGTCATCTCCATCCCAGATACTTGGTGGAACATAAGGCATTTCTAATTGTTGTTTTGCACAGCTTAACAGTTATCAAGATTTAATATAGAAACAACCTACAAATTGCACAACTTTCTACATAGTGCTGATTTGGTAATTGCCACATATGCACATCAACTTCCAAATTCCTTCGAATTTCTACAAATTCTTCCCGTCGCCTAATTTTAATTCTTAGAACATTAAGAATTCCAATGAGTTATTGAAGGAGCTGGAACTTGGAGTGGCGTGATAATGAATTTTGCTCATGATCATCCAAGTTATATTTCTCTCTTTATCTTATTCTTCAATTTCAAAGTCAAATCCCCATTGAGTAACAATAATTTTTTGAAGTTATTCCCTCGAGCTTCAACTCTATATAACCCGCTACTCTAGATTTTATAAATAATATCTTATTGCTTCCCTTCCAGAAAAATATAGTTGTCATTTCTTCGCATGTACAACTAAAATTTCAACGTAAAATGATGGCCATGTCCTATTTATGAACCTGTCAAACTAACATTTCTGGTAATTGAAAGGTTAGAACGTCTAATTTCGGGACTGCCCCAAGTTCCATAATAAGATGTTTCTCAGTAAATTCGAGAGAATAAAAATAAAGACGAGAAAAGAAACATTGTTTTTATTCTCAAATATTGGTTACAAAATGGTATATGAAATAAGCTCAGGAAAAAATTTAGCAAGATGTTGCATTAAAATATCAGAAATAGGAGAATCCTTTACTTAGTTTACATAGTATTCAGGAAGAGTTCATGTTGTCCTGCAAGTGAGATAGCATTACAAAGATAATATGAAAACGAAGCCAAGCATGCGGATGGCACTGAGATCTCACTTTCCTTCAACACATGCAGGTTGTGTGTGAAGAGGGATGGGAAAGAAATGATTCTTCTTAAGTATTAAAGAGCTTGCGGAAGGGGCCTTCCTTTTTATCTTTAGCAGCTTCAGTCAAAGCTAAGAATCTTTTGAAACCGGTGGTGGCTGCACCCCTTCCCAGAGCAGCAGCACGTGTAAGCACATCTTCACGATTTGTGATTGCACCTATAATTGAAGGTGCAGTAGGGGATGGAGAAGAGGCTGAGGGTAGCACTGCAGGTACAACTGATGTTTGTGGGATATTAATACCACTGCTATGCCTGCTAAAATCATCTAACAGATTCTGCTGCTCAACCTTTTTCAAGCCCTGAAAAAAATCCACATCAAACCAAGAACACGTTTAGTTGAAAATAGAAGTGAGATCAAACTAAGTTATGAAAACTATAATAGCATCAACTGCTTTCAGACAAAAAAGAAAAGCATTTGAAGTAATGTAGAGAAACCTTGAGATCAAGAATCCTCTGGAAATCCACGGCTGTTCCCTCTGGGAGGAGAGCTCGGTATGTGTCTGCCACAGACTCCATAGGAGATAGAATCACCTAGTACATTCCAAAAAGGGGCTTCAGAATAATTTCAAATGTTTAATATGGGTAGTATTTTGATTTCCTAGAATGCTCCGGGATAAATTTTTTATTAAAATAACAAGAAATGAATATAAGTTTTAAACTAGAGAAGAATTTTTTTTTTTTAACTCCAAGCAAAATGTAACAGAACTCCATGCAGATAGCCATTCCAGTCACAAAAATGAAGACTACTAGACTACAAGTTATATAAATTCGCAAATTCCAAACAAGCACAAAATTTGACCAATTAAGAATATAATCCCAATGACAGTCACAAAGCGTGAAACATTTGAGCCTAGCATGAATGTCCAAGATCATGCAAAAAAAAACCAACAGTTAAAGACAGGTAATCAATGTTTGTCACGAGGAAATTGCCTGATTTGCCTTATGGTGTGTTACCCTTTTTTTTCCCCGGAAAATAATTCATAATATCATTAATGAATTAAAGATTTTACATTTTGGAGAAGCTGAAAAAGCTTTAAAGAGGGAGGAAAAACAGAAAGAAAAGCAAGATTAGTAGACAAAGAGAAATGCTGTCATAGGCAGCAGCAAACTGAAACAACCCAGGAAAAAAACAAAGAACCAAAGGGACAGTCACCAGAATAACAAAGATAGTACACCAGAAAATGATGTAAGAAAAGCAGGAAGCAGGAAGAAACAGTAGACAGGAAAAAAATTCCACAAAAGATAAGTGGATGAGAGCATCACGAATGATTGATTACAGAGAGGTTATAAGGCAACAAGTTAGAACCCCCCAAGTGTTCAGTGATTTCCCATCTATCAACAGCCAAATGTAAACCCGCCTTTGAAAGAGTATCCACATCCATATTGTATTCCCTGTAAACATGTGTGAAGGATATATGGGCAAAGATAAGTTTCAGCCTATCAATCAAATCTTTAATAGGCATGAGAATGAAATTTTCAACACTATAGATCCCATTTATCCATTTGATGATGACCTCGGAATCACCGAAGACTTGTATATGATCCATCCTTTTGTCCTTGGCCAAAGTCAACAAAAGCTTCAAAGCCATAATCTCCACAAAATTATTAGTACCACTGCCCAAACCAAGCACTAAAAAGAGATAAAATGGTTTGGATTGTAATATATTATGCCACCCGCCCCACAAAGAGCAGAATTACCTTTACTAGCCCCATCAAAGAATCCCCAAGGACGAGATTTATCAATCAATGGAGGAGTTAAGGATCTTGGAATATTCACCTTAGGGGTATTTTGAAAGTGTACAAAACAAGAATGAATCTGAGATGTACATTGGAATGCAGGAATCAACTTATTTTGAAAAATAGCAGGATTTCTAGCCAACCAAATACCCCAAGCAACAAGAAGAGGTAGAGTCCTAAATAAATATAGAGACCTCTGCTGGTACCAATTCTCAAAACAATGCAATGGAGTATTTCCAGCCCAAATGTTCCTCTGACCAATCAATCTTTCCATATCAAACCAAACTTTGTTACTGTAAGGGAAATCGATTAAAAGGTGCTCAATAGTTTCCAAATCCGGCAAGCATAGAGAACAACGATCTGGACCTTGCCAGCTTCTTTTTTGCAATACCTCCCAAGTCAAAACTTTATTTTGGAGAGCTAGCCACATAAAAAAAATTGTCTTTAGAGGAGCATGAATCTTCCAAATACACTTACACCCCCAGCTATCAGCATCATGGTTCCTTTGTGGAAACAAGTCTTGTACCCCAAACTGACATTATACACCCCTTGGGTAGTATTCTTGGACCAAACCAAAAGATCTTCCTCGTTGTTGATTCTAACATGACTTCACTTTAGCCTATTAACATAATCTCTTCAAATTTCAAAATCCACTCCACTCAATCCTAACCAATCAGCAAATTTCCATCCCTGTTGCCAAAAATTTGTGGTATTAGGATCAACATGTGCAAGCGTATTAATACCTTTTTCAGTCAACAGATTTATAAGACCCCCAAGGAGAAGGTAAGCTTCACCACAACCAACCCAAGTATCAAGTCCCACTCAAACATTTTCACCATTTCCCACCTTCCAAGTTAGCCAGTGACCAATAATAGGGAAAGAAAGAACAGCAGCTTTCCAAACGATAAAGGCATTTTGAGAAGATTTAACCAAGCATTTAATCCATTCAACAATAGTTTTTGGAGCAATATACTTTTGGTAAAATGTTTTATACCACAATCCCTGTGACGAAATGAGTCTCCAGACACTCTTGGCAACGAGAGCAGCTCCAAAATAATGAATATTTTTGTAATGTCCCCTTTCAGCCGGAATCACTAAAACCTGAATCTTGCATTCAAAGTGCTTCTCAAGGAGACATTAGAAACGTTAGAGATCAATAAATTCCAGTGATAACCTCTAAATAGATCAAAGATGATATAAGTATTCTATCCTTGCCAAAGGATTATTCATTTCCTCCTTCTTGCACACCTTGAGTGATTCTTCCATACTATATCTCGTGAGTACATTGGATGTTAAACATCTTTCAGGATCCCATAGATGAAATTTCATTATACCATTTTAACATCACGGTGAATTAATGGAGTCATTATTTATAAGGCTCAATAATTACAGCATCATCACTGGTTAATTACAAGCAATATATCATATGTATATATATTTATATATATACTTATCAACTATCGAAATGTAAATTACCAACATATGAGTTGTGTGTCCCACACACATATTATACTTAATATATTAATCATATATCTGAGACACCAACATATATCTATTTATACATTTCCAGAGAACACATTATATTTAACAACTTTATATTTATCCTATTTACTTATCTTATATATGTGCTAAAGTCTTAACCCGACCATCTATTAACCTTTATTTATTCTAGGTTAGTTTCAACATAAATGGTAATTATTTCTCACATAACAGAGGATTCCTTACCTACCACCTTGATCGGTCTGCAGACATTCTTATCTGTCCCTTTACCACTAACTAATAGAATAGGATTCTATTCCCACCTTTTGCTGCCTCTTCGCTATGATTCTTATTCATCGACCTGTATATAGATGACTCCTCTCTAACTTACGTGTGACGACCCCTTTCTCCCTCCCGTGTTGATTTCATCCTCCAGCCACGGGTGATGGTTTGGCCATCATCTTCTATTCGATATCTTTCTCTGATGATCTCTTATTCTTCACTTGGAATATAATAAACAAAGCATTCAAAAGCGATGAGTGTGAGAGGCTTCCTGAGATATCACGATGCTCTCTATATCCATGGAGATTCCAAACTAAAGGGAATAGCCTCGTTCTCCTTATTTTCGCTTCAGGAATATATCTTGTCTTCTACATGACTACGTATATGTATATACGATTATCTCCCTCGAATTATCTCACGTATTCCTCTCTTCTTCATTTTGATGTTTTTCTTTTTCCTTCTATTCAATATCTCAGGGCCCGACGGAGGATACAGAGTCTGATTCTTTTTCCAAAATTCCTTCAACCATGGTGATCCACGCAAAGCCCTTTTTCCTTCTCACGCTCTCCAGATATCCTAACTTTCATGCCCTCCCTCGTTGGCTAAAAGGACTTCTTAAATATCCACCATTGGGGCGTGGCTTTTCCTTGATCGGTGCCTTCATTTAAACCGATCCCCACCTTATTATATGCTTCCTTATTTTGATTTGTATATATTCGTTTTATACAAATATACATTCATTATTATTATTATAATTTATTTATATATTTATAATATTGCTTATAATTATATTTGTGTCTTATCTTTATTTTATATATATTTAATATTTATATTTGATAATTATAAGTCTATTTATGTTATATAATATTTTCAATCTCTATAATACCTTAATAATTATAATATTATTTTAATATTTAAAACGTTATTTAATGTTTATAATTATAATATTGCTTTTGACAATTATAATCAAAACGATTCTTGTTTGGTCAATTAGTTTTAGGTATGCTTTTTAGTGTCACGATTTTCAGGACATGACAATTTTGTAGACCCCAACCCCCTTTCATCCTTTGGCTTAGATATGGACAGCCAATTTGAAAGAGGAATACCATAATCCTTTTTCCCTTTCCACAGAAATGTGAAGCACTTTTTCCTTATAGTCTCCAACACACACTTGGGAATGTGAGCTAAAGAAAGCCAAAAAACAAGTATAGCTTCCAAAACAGATTTATTCATGTCTGCGGTGTTACCTTTAATCTTTACAATTTTATCATGTCTGCAATTTCTGATTGGAATGTAAATCCATAGTTTATACAAATCTAGATACGAGCATTTCTTAACCAACCAGAAATTAAGAAAACTGATTATGAATGAAATGGGAAAAAACAGGAAATAGTGTAGAGTACCATTTATACTCGATCTTAAAAAGTGGATTGCCAAGCTGTACTAACCAAATCTTGAGGTCTTTTTACAGGCTGCTTTTTCCTTTATACAATAATTTGTCTTGATGGCATTTTATTGCCTACTTTTTGCTAAATACAACAATCAATCTTTATCACCTTAAAATGGTGCAACGCACCCTTTGGCTATGGCTATGGCTCTTTGACACCTTAGCTCTGACAGTAATGTTTGTGGCTATATCTCTTCTCGCACCCCTCTTGCACAACACAGATCTCAGATGCAAGTTCACTTCACTTGTTTTTATTTCTACTACCGGCAATTATTTGGCTTTGAATGCGATTGAGAGGATCTATGAGGAATCAGTTGCCTTCAATGATGGTACAACCTGGCTCCCTTACAGTAGGGTCCCATGTAGATGCTTAGCTAAATTATTTTAGTAGTGACTGCTCAAAGTTTTTAGAAGCTTTTATTTGGGTTAATGGTTCCATAATTTTTATTATTTTCTCTTTATTTGTTACTCTTTATGTTTTCATTTGAAAGTGGAAACATTTTGGGTAGTAAAACTTAGTGCGAAATTTTAATAAAGGAGGTCAGAAAAAATGTGCAGCCATGTGGCACATTTTTATTAAGCAGTGACTGCATAATTCCATCCCCCTATTCACCCACAACCAAAATTCTAATTCTTAAACTGTAGATGCTTGACCCTTTTAGGGGAAGATTCCATTTTATACATTATGGTAGAAAAAAAAAAACTATGATCCACCAAGTTTCCAAGATGGGGATGGCAGGGGATGGGGGGCGCATTTTGAGGACACAGTTTTTGGAGGCCATTTTAGGGGACAGCTATTAAAAATTTGGGAAAACTTTTAAAATATAAGGAAATTTCAAATATTCAAATGATAACATTGATAAGGCATTCATCATATGCATTATAGATCTTTAACACATGACATTAGAATTGAATTGAGAGTTCACATGAGAGTCAAACAGATTAATAAAATATAATTGCTTTGCTTACAGATAAAAAATTTAAGTCATTCAATGATCAAATTTCCATAAAATACTTTCGGATTTTGAGATGTCCCCCTGGGGTTTCAAAACTGGTTTTTTGTGTTTTGTTTCTTTTCTGATTTTTTGTGTTTTTGCCAGTATGAAAGCTGGAAATTGAAATAATTGTGAAAATAAAAGTAATAAAGAAATGCAGAAACCAAAGAGAACCCAATTGTTTTTATTGCTTTAAAGACATTTTTCAAACATACCCATTTTCCAGTAATAAATGTCACAGGTCTGATTTTTGAATCAGCGACTTGATTTGCACAAATTTTATGCACGACCCTCCAATATAGTTGTTTTACATTATGAAATGGTTGTAGATCTGTTTGTGCAACCTGGACGCTTCACTTATTTGCTGGTAACAACTCCTAAGATGGTCTGATCTGCAATTGAAACCCTCACGCCTCCCTATGTGGTATGGCCTGCTGAACAAAACCTCACAAGTGCCACTTAGAATAACTGTTATTGCTGGCTGCGACCTCTGCACCAGGTACTAAGATGTTCAGCCTGCAATTTCTGACCAATCTGCCCAAGATACCAAGCATAAACTCTTCACATGTGCTTGGCAAGATGTATGGTGTTCTACAGATTCCCACATGCCAATTTGAGAAGGTACAATCTGCAATTATTAACTGAAAGGAAACCTTTATTCTGATCTGCTAACAAATACTGGAAATATCATATATATTCTTCTTCCTATATCCTGTGAAATGCTCTGATAATGATCTCTGATTGTGATCATTTAATCGAGAACCCTTGGGCGATCTTACACACCTGTAGATTTTGTCGTATCTGAGGGTTTTTCATCCTCTGAATAGCTTGAAACTTCATACCTGCAAACCTCTTGCTTAGCTTTTTGTTTGTAAATGATAACTTGGATAATGAAAATGATCTTCTTTACCTTTATCCTTCTCCAAAACCTCATGCCCTAATCTTGGCATTTCACTTTAAAATAAAATATCAAATAATGCCTTCTCAAAATCCAACGCCACTTTTGGCCTTTTGCACATTAAAATTAATATTTGCTTTTTCAAAAGATGTGCCTTTTAAATTAAAATCATAAAGTAACTTAAAATATAATCTTTTAAATTAAAGTTACTTTTCCACTTATAACGCCAAATTATAAAGTACTTAATTAAAAATTACTTTATAACATTAAATTATTAAATCACTTTAATAATATAATATTATTAATGTAATTCAACTTTAGTAATTTAATTAAAGTGCCCACTCTCGACCAAAACTATCAATAATCCTCTGAGAGTGCCTCCAACACAAATCCTCTCTGTAGGTATGAAACCACTAAACCTGTTATAACTTGCTATAAATAGCAAGTATGAATGATGAGTCTTGAACTTCCTTCAAAAGGCCTATCAACCAACTGGAACTAAGATAAATGTGCAAGAATGAAACGAAAGCTTGCTGAAGACCTTGAATCCCCTCCACAGGAGCCCCCTAAACATCTCATTAGCCTATGAGGACCACAGTAATAGGCTAACTCTAACTCCCAAACCATTGGTTAGAGAGGGGACATTACAGTCCGCCTGTTGATGTGGTTTTCGTAACCGCACCAACGCAGAATAAAGTTTCCCAACGGCTACCCTATTCTCTCTTGATCAAAGTATTCCGCATGCTAAGATTGCAAGAAAGTTCATGCGTTCAACTCCAAGGTTCTTTCAGTGCGAATAGGCTCAGTTGGCTCAATGTGATTTGCTGGTATTTCAAGGGGACTTACGGAATTGTTCGGCAGCGGAGAAAGGAATTCAAATGCTCGAAAGATTTGTCTATGAAGTACGGGTTTCCTATTCTAACCAGAAAGTACTGAATTGAAATGGTGCAAGGTTAAGAGAGTCTAAATCTATTCTAAATGTGGGAAATGGAGCTCAACTTCAGCAAGCTTTCAACTGGACTTCGCTTTGCCTCGCATCGGACAGCTTCCACGGAGTCGATGCAATCTTCAAGGGAGATGACTAAAGATGTTCAAATCACCACTTGACATGAAGATACCATCACAACAACGCATATAAACATACAAATCATGATCGAAGTTAAGTACATGATATTCCAGTTGACCACACAAGGCGCATTCACCATCAGCGAACACACTAGTGGTATGGATAGACGAAGTTTGCTCAAATTGAAGACCACATTCCACAATTACTATCTACTGCTTGCATGAAATGAAACTTATTCTACTTTAAGCCACTACTCGAATCAGAAGGACGAAGAAACCTTGCTAGCTACTCACATCAAAAGACGAAATTCATCATCAATGAAAATTCTTCTTATTGGGAGAGTGTTCACAACAATTTCTTACAAAGTTTTAAGGAAAAACTTTCCTTCTTCTTCGACTACTCTATCAATCTATACTAAGCTACTTCTAATTTGTCTCTCTATTCTAACTTCTACTCTCTAATTCTACTGTCTCATGAATGTACAAATGAAGGGGGACTCCCCCTTTTATAGATGGCCAAGTCCAACGGACGGCTCAGATTAATCGGCTGGATGGCCCAGATCGTGCCACCTCAGCCCTAAACAAGATTCGCCCTAAAAACCGCCACCAAGAGGAGTGGGGTAATAAATGAGCCATTAATGGCCACCATCTTCTAGAAGATTCCCGCTTGTAGACGCGTTCACACTGTTCCTGATTTTTCGTTTAGCCAATTCTGTTGATCGCTTGGAGGAGGGTGAAAGAGTCTCTAAGATTGCCTCCTCAGATAATAAAATTTGATAGAATCTGGAGTTCAACTGCTCTTGATCTTCTTCTTGACGTTGTTCTTCAACTTTGCTCGAGCTTCCACTCTTTGTCACTTCAGTTATACTAAGTCTCAACACTTAGCCATTTTCTTGCAACTTTCTTCCTTCGAGGTTGAGATGTCGTCGTGGAGTACTTGCTTCATCTTCCTAAGTCATCGCCGCTTGGTCTCGACGTTTCTCCTGCAAAACAAGCAAGGAGAAGAGCATTAGAACACTTCATAATATAAATTCAACTTACTTACCAAGATTTTCACATTCTAACTTTCAAGCGTTCATCGTCTTTCTTAGTCAACTTCATCTTCAACGTCCTTATGCCTTAGCCAAATTTTCAACCCATCTTCCTCAAGGGCGTATCATCTTTGAGAAATTCATTTCACCAACTGGAGCTCTGATACTCAATTTCGTTCATTTCTGACTCTGGAAGATTAGTCCCACGAAGAATTCAATCAAATTCACCTAGGCAATCAACTTAAAATTCATCCGCTAAGGCACTTTATCTTGAAAACACATTTTCTTCACATTTGCCTTAGAAAATTTTAAAATCAACCTGGTGCCCATTTGAAATCTCCATCCTGAAGGCTTCGACAAAGTGTAGAAGACTTCAAAATCCATTCCTCATCGATAATCATCAATACCCAGAAGAAAATTTCCTTCAGAACGCGTCAAACTCATGGGTGCACAACGAACGGGTTCATTTAATTTTTTTTTTTGAATTTTGAACCTTAGAAAAATAAATTTTCATTAAATTTAATCCTGTTTTTCATCTCCGTGAACATCCTGTTGCTCTGACTTGAAAATTATTTATCAACCTGTGCAGCTGGCATCCTCTGACTTCATCTCCGACGATTTTGCTCACATCTTGAGAAATTTCACCACCTCAGAGTCTAAGCGCATTTTGCCTTAGAGAAATTTCAGATCACCTTGTATTTTGAAAATTTGCTTAGAAATTTTTTTATATCCAACTCAATCAACTTTGTCTTGCACTTGGCGCATTTATCTTGTCACGAAGGATGTCTTAAGTTTCAACGCCCTAGGATATTTTATCTTTACCAACTTCAAGATGGGCGCATTTTTGATGTTATGGAGAACACTTTATTTCACCACCTTGGGCGTACTTAGGGAGTCCTGTTGACATTTTCCACCACTTAAAATAGTTTTCAAGGCCTCCTAGGCTTAGGCGCAAATGCCATGTCTTACTTCAAGTCTAAATTTAGAAAAATATTCAAACCTTTTCATCAACCCCTTAGGCGCATATAGGAGCCCTCACTCCAAATTTTCTACACTTAACATACTTTTCAGCCTTTCCACAAGTCAAAGGCGCATTCAAAAAGGGGGGGGCTTTAAATTTCCACGCCTTGGAATATTATCACATCCACCTTAAAATATTATCACACCCACTAACCTTGCATGGGCGCATTCAAAGGGTAGAGGTGGAAGTCAACATTTTGTCCTTTTCTTAGCTTTACATGGCGCATATGACACATAGAGGAGGAAGGGCGCCCTAACTCTTTGCTTTGAATTTTCTTCTTTGCTAATCTTGGGCGCATGTATAAACATCTACACCTTTCCTTTTGACCCCTGAGAGGTGGGCGCATTCTGACCCTAGAGCTTCTAATTTTCATGACTTAGAGTTTTTATCCACTCCTCCCTTCATGAGGGGCGCATTTGGAGGCATGGGCTTCCAATTTTCAAACTTAGAAAATTTCAAACGTCCTTCTCCCTCTTAAGGCGCATTTAGGGGGGGTCCACTTCTAGTTTTTAATACTTAGAAAAAAAATTCTCAGCTTTACTCCTTGCTGGGCGTATTTTGATGGGGGAGCTTCCAGTTGACTTGCCTTAGGAAAAAATTTTATGCTCCTTCCAAGCTAGGCGCATTTCATACCTTGCACTTTCATTTCTTCTCACTTAGAATTTTTTTTTAAACTCAACTCTCACTTAAGGCGCATTTGGCATCATGGACTTTAAATTATCAAAACTTAGAGAAATTTCCAAGTGGCTCTCCTCTTTTTAAGGCGCAAAAGGTAGGCTCTACTTAGAATATTTTGGAAGTCACCCTTTTGCTAAGGCGCAAATAGCATGATCTACTTTGAGTTTCAACGCCTTAGCCGTTTTTTGAAGTCATCTTTCAAAGTTAAGGCCCATATACCACCTTCAACTTTTAGTTTCCCACACTTAGCAATTTTTGAAGTTTTCTCTTTACTCCAAGTTCCTTGGGCGCATATAAGACCTTCTACTTCAAGTTTTTGTAATTCGAAAGATTTCTTCATGGCCTCCTCCAAGTCAAGGGCGCATTTTACCCATGAAGCATCAAATTTTCATGACTTAGAAATTTTTTTAAGCCTCTCATCTAGCTGGGCGCATTTGGAGTCCTGAGCTTCAAATTTCCAGTGCTTAGAGAATTTCCACTAACCTTCAGCTTTTAAAGGCGTTCTTCACTGGTTGGACTTGAAAATTTATCAATTTTAGCGAATTTCATGCTCTTTGCCAGATTTAGGGTGAATTGATCATGCTAACCCTAATTTGCTATTTTTAGAAAGTTTGTCATTTTTGCACTTCAAGCTGATTTTTGGCTCCAAAAGCTGGATTTTGCTTTGTTTCGAACCTAGAGACGTGATTGAGCTGTCGAGGCCTGATGCCAGCCTGTACCTGCTATTTTTAGCAACTTACTAAAAATAGCAATTGCTCAGAATGTCTTCAAATTTGCATGTCGATTGCCTGGAGGGTATTGATCGTGACTGGATGCTGCTTCTGTCTGGCTGTCGTGTTTCACCCTTGATTTTAGGAAACCCTAATTCTTCTGCACAGGCCTGCTAAAAATAGTAAGTGCTTGATTTTTGAATCTCTGCAACTCCGTTCGCCTTGAAATTCGCGCCATGGGATCTTTATCAGCTGCTTGACTTGTTCATACTGACGCTTCATGCTGACCTGCTATTTTTGGCATGTTTCTAGAGGTGGCTTACTATAAATAGCAGCTGCTTGATTCTGAGACTTCCACAACTCCGTAGACTTGAAATTTGAATGACGTGCTCTCACCACGTGACCTGCCTGCTGACACTCGCATGCGGCTGACTTTCTATTTTTAGCCAGTTTCCAAAATGACTTACTATAAATAGTAAGTGCTCCGTTTGTCTTCAAATTTTACCAGTAGATAGCCTAGAAGATGCTGATCGCAGTGGTATACATCGGTTTTCGAAAATTCTGACTTTTTACGCTTTTGGGGTCCCGAAGCTGGAAACCCTAATTCATCTTGCATGTATACCAACTGGTCTCCGCTTTGTTCTCGCTTTCGCTGTTGCGATCAGCTCGTGATTCTGAAGTCTGGGAAGCGGCTGCCGGGATGCACCTGCTAAAAATAGCAAGTTCCTTACTAAGTGATCATCTCCATTTGCATGTCACATCACTGCGAAGCTCTCGAAAAACCCATAAGGAATATGCCGACATGCAAAGGAAACCCTGACATGCAAACCCTAAAAAGAGCCTCTGAAGGCTGGACTCTGAAAGTTGTCGTCTCGCTTTGCATGTTATACCATCGCGAAGGTCTCGAAAAACCCAGAAGGAATATCTAGACATGCAAAGGAAAACTCTGCATCTAAGCCCCGAAATTTGCTCCGAAGTTGGACTGCTAAAAATAGTAAGTCCTCTATTTCAGCTCAAATTTGCACGCGAGCAGCCTGATGTGCTCTGAATGTAGTGTGACTGCCGGAATCTCAAAAATGTTGACAGATGCCTGTAATTGCACACTTACTAAAAATAGTAAGTACCCGGAATTTGATGAAATTTTGCTGAGAGCCTGCTGGAAGCACACTGACAACAATGTTAAGCTCTGTTTTCAATTTATTCATTTCATTCGACCTCAGATTGACCAGGAAAGCACAAACCCTAATTCTCAGACTTGGCCAAATTTCACATTAAGGTTCAACGGCAGGCACATCCCGAAAAGATAGACAGTAGAAAAGAGAGACAACAACAAAACGACCGAAAAGCAAAGCCAAAATTAGGGGGTCCCCATTTGCAATGGGGCGATGTGTGAAAAAGGTCACAACACCGCCCTCCTAGAAATTGCTTGTCCTCAAGCAATCTCAACTCCAGATGCTACAATATCTCCTCATTCTCCCAGGTTGCATCCTTTATCAACAGGTCCTTCCACTTTACCAAAAATTCCCCGATGACTCTCCTCCTCAAATTATGCTCACAAGTGTCAATGATCACCTTAGGAATAAGAACTAACTTCCCCTCCTCATCCAGAGGTGGTAACGCTATAGAAGGTGTCACATTGTGCCCCAACGCCTTCTTCCCAACGCCTTCTTGAGGCGAGAAACATGAAACACATTGTGAACCTTACTTTCTACCGACAACTCTAGCTCGTAAGCCACCTCTCCAATCCACTTGGAGACTCGAAATGGGCCATAGTATCGTGGCTTGAGCTTCTCAGTGCCCCTAGAGTGTCCCCTAGAGTGTCCCCTACTTATTGTTGTGTAGTAACTTTCATCTACAGTGTCCCCTAGAGTCCTAGTTTTTGTATTTTCAGCCTGTTGTATGAAAGGTTTTCTTTACACGTTATCTGCAAATGTTGTACAATGATTGCTTGCCTTCAGCATTTCAACACCATCTCTCACAAATTTATCTTTCTCTATTACTAACACCTCTTTCCCTTTATAATGACTACATGTAATGTCCCCATTTTTAGCAATACGCTTTCCAGGGATTGTTAGCCTATTTTTGGAGGCTCATACGCTAGTCAGAGGAAAAACTATGGTTTCCTATTTTCTAGGAGGTTTCCTTCCGAGTTATCAAGAGTTGCATGCAAGAGTTTGGCAATTTGTCTTCTGGGTCTTTTTGGGTTTTCAAAGAGCTTTAGAGGGATGTGACATGCAATTCAATCAAGGGTTTGCATGCAGGAGATTTGCAAAGAGGTTTTCGAGTCTTTTTGGGTTTTTGGAGAGCTTCAGAGTGGTATGACATGCATTTCCATCAAATGACTTTTTCGGACTTGCTATTTTTAGTAAGTCGCAATGGTTGCTTGGTTTGTGCTCTAAGTTTGGAGCCACTTACTATTTTTAGCAGTATGCTATTTTTAATAAGTGCTATTTTTGGCAATGGTTCTGGTAGCAATTCAAAGTTGGGTTTCGGAGGGGTTTCTATTTATAGCAGTGGCCGGTTTATGGTGTTTTCTATCTTCAATTGGTCACAATACTCTTCAGTGGTCTTCAGTTTTGCTCAGTTTGGCGTTTGGTGTATACTTACTATTTTTAGTACTTCTATTTATCATAGTTCCACGGGGTTTCGAGGACAGGGACGGGGGTACGGCAGGGGACGTGTTTCGGGGATAGGGAGGCGGGGGGGTCTAAGTTTGGGGGCGGCAGGGGGACAGCGGGGGGACGGCGGCAGGGGGGCGGCGGGGGAGCAGTGCGCTGAAATACATATAGTACTTGAGAAATTAGATATAAAAAAATGTATAACTGTAGAAGCCTAAGGAATAACTTAATAAGTTTAGAGTTTAATAAACATATTGCACTGAAATACAACCTTTGCCAGCATCCTCCTTGCCTGTGTCAAAATGGGAGCTTTGGAATAGGGTATGGACATCCATCAAAACATAAAGGATAGAGGAATTTTGTCAGATGTTGTAGTTGCAACTGCCCTATTAGACATGTATGCAAAATGTGGAAGCATAGACAAGGGACGTGGACTGTTTGACAAAATGCCTCAAAGAAATGCAGTGGCGAAACGGGGGGACGGCGGGGGGACGGCGGGGGGGCGGCGGGGGACGGCAGGGGACGTTTCCCTGAAGACTTCGTGTCTCGGAAACGGGGAGACTTTGGGGACGGCTGTATTTCAGGGGGGTACGCGTCCCCGTGGAACTATGCTATTTATATTTTTGGGGAGTTGGTCCTAGGCCAATATGTAGGCAGTAGTATTATTTCTCATTTGGTTTGGAGAACCTAAAGTTGCAATATTTAATAATTGTTTTATTCAGTCACTTAAGTTGTTTTATAAAGTTATTTTATAAACTTAAGTTGAGGGGGTGAGTGGTTATTCAAAAAGTAACTTGGTCCTAGGCGAATAACTTAAAGTCATTTTAGAAGGCTGTAGTGCAAATAGTTTCCTTATGAGTGGGATGCCCAAGGAAGGAGGAATTATTTAAAATGTTTTAACTTTTCAAAGGCTCAAGGAAGGGCGTGGGTTTTAAGAGGGAATTGAGAAATGTTTCAAGTCCAGTCGCCCTAATTTCTTTATAATCTCATTTTGGCTCTCATTTGCATATCTTCACTTTGGCAACATAACAGAATGTTGTTGGATTTCTTCTAGATTGCTTGGGTTGCGAACTGAGGACGGAAACCCTCGTCGTTTGGGCTGATTTCGGTGGTGAAATATCCACCCCAGTTAGATTGTGAGTGATTCTACAGCAGGGATCATATAGAGCTTATTGGAGTTCAGTTTCAGCCTCAGGGGACTTTTGGTGGTTGAAAAATGAAGATTTTCGAGTTCTTTTGAGGAGTTTTTAGTGTGGTTTGTTTAGCTTTCAGTTTGGTGTGATTTTATGAAGGTTTTTGTGTGTTTCAAATTATTTTCTGAGCAATACTTTTCTGGACCTGAACCCACGTTTTTGCTCATAACTCAGAAATGAACTAAGCTTTCAAAATGGGTATTGGCTCTTTGGATGGTCTATCTCAAGGCAATTATTTCAAGTATAAGTTTGCAAATTTTGAGTGAGTTTGGAATTTATTAGAGCAGATCGAACTTTCTTCAGGGGGATGCCTTTGCTGGGTTAAAAAAAACAGTTTCAAGTCTGCTGCTCTTAAGGTTGGAACTGCTGGTTATTTGGTGATCATTTGCAGTGCTTCTAAGGTGTTGGGAAGCAAGGTGAATGGGGATCACAGCCCGGGTATCAATTGAAGCATGTTTGAGTCTCATGTTTGCTGCTTGCATCTCTTTTCAGGTCTGAGAATCTCTATCAGCACTGGCCTTGTCTTTATAAATCTGATTTTAACTGTTACTCAACACTAAATACTGAAAGGGCAGAATTATACCTTATTTTGCAAGTTTATCTATTGTTATCTTTGCAAATTATTATTTGTATGTTTAGCATGCTTTATTCATGAATGTCACATGAGAACACACAAACAAACCAAATCAGAAAACTCTCACACGGCAGTTGAAACAAATCAGAAAAAAAAATCAGGGGTGTATGTTACACTACATACAATGGAATTCAATGATAATGAGTAACATTCCAGTTTGAAAAACTTTGGTGTTCATACCTAGAGAATTGGTGAAGTAAAATTTCGCACTTCAGATTATATTTTTGATGAGCACACACTTATACTGAGAGGAGGGAAGTCGGGAGGGAGGCAGGGGGTGGGGGGAGTTGTGAATCAATATAAGCAAACTTTTCCCAATTTAAAACTTAATCAACAAAAATAATGACCATGCAATATCTAACAATTAACAGCACAATAAGAACACCAAATTTACTTGGAAACCCTTGCAGGAGAAAACCAAGACAAAATAATGCTATATATATAAAAACTTCTTACAATCTTTGTAGGCACCAACCTACAGAAGACACCAATCCCCGCAATTGAGCACCAACTTAGTAAGAGACACCAATCTCTTGTTAAGGCACCAACCTTCTATGCAATAGAATTACTATCTTCTTATGAATGTCCTCTTCAATGGATGATGAACAATCCTATTCAAATCAGCAAGTTCTTCCCTTCAAAAATAACTTATATTCTTCTTATAGATCTGCCATAATTCCTTCACAAAATCTGCCTTGAATTATCTTCTATATTTCCCTTCTTTAAATCTCTTTGTGCTTGTATATTATATCTTTTATTCTCACATACACTTCATATCTCAAAATGCAATCACTATTTATATCTTCATACTTGAATGAAGAGATGTATCTCTTTGAAAACAGATAAGACATTTTAAATAGACATGTCCCTTTGTTACCAATACTGCCCTTAAACTAATCGCTGCTTTTTCAATCTGATCGCTGCCCTTTGAAGACTCTTAATTACTACTTTTAATTGCTGCTTTATACTCTAAACACCGCCTTTTATTATAATCACTGTTCCTCTAGTAAACAGAATCACTGCCTTGTACTGTATATTATTTGCTGCACCTAGTCACTCCTTTATAAATATGAATCTGGGCAATCTCATCAATCCAAGCATGGTCGGCCAGCATGTATGGTTGGTCAAGAATAATATGATAATTTTAAAATTGATTTCTGTTGTAAATGGGGTGCCAAAACAATGAAGGTCGGCCCAATAAAATATACTTTATTTTATCTTTAATGTGGACAATATTGTAAGGGGGTCAGCCTGCATTTAGGAATATAAACACGCCTTTAATCAACATAAATGCTGCTATTTATTCTTGCACAAAGTCTGTCCTTAGAGTTTCCTTCTTGATATTCATGGACAGCAATTACCTTTGGCATCAATGACAATTAGTCTAACAATTTTATTATTTTCAAATCCACAAACAAAATGGTCAAGACTATCTTCATCAACAGCAACATATTCATTGCATTTCCATGCCAAAATAGCTTGAAGACAGCACAGAAACTAATAAATGGTTGAATCTTCTGGACAAGGACTTAAAAAGGACGTATAGATTTAAAGTAAGAAATTTTATAAGTACTTCTTCGCTCAAAAACATCAGTAGAGAAAACCTTATCAATATTTTGACTTTAGGTTCATTTACCTCTTAAGTTAAAAGACATTCACAACCTTGGAGGCAAAATTTTGTCACCCGCCAGTCACTTTGTTCCATAAAATGACTGTTACTGCCCTTGGAAGAAGTTTGAGCATTATAATTTTGACCAACATGCAGCTATTGACTTCACTTATAATATTTTTTAAATCTTGAGGAAACTATTCTGTTAAATCTTGCAAATACAAAAAAATGTTATTCCCAATTTCACCATGCTATTATTTGGCAAGTAAAATGTGGATTTCAGAGATATATGCGCACCATTCACCAGGAAGCTCTGAGGGGAATAGGAGTTGAACTACTATGATTTATTTGTTATTGTAAATCTCTTTAAATTGCTTAAATGACTATACCTCAATAACAAGTATGACTGATATGCACTTACCTTTAAAAGCGCCTCAGCTTTACCCATCTCACGGCCAACAAATTTTGTATAGCCAGGGGAAGCAGCACTCTGCAAGAAAAAAACCATAGCATTTGATTCCTTAAGTACTTTAAGAATTTTGATGTGAAGAAGAAAGAATATTTGTTTCTATGAGGTGTACAAGCGATACATTACCTGTCCTCCTATTGAAGGGACCTCTAAAAGAATGGTTTTCACTGCATGTGTGTCGAGTAACATCTGTCAATAAATATGTAACCATTCTTGGATGTTAGATGGAGTATACTTGACACGTTAAGGAAAAGTTAGTAGCAGGCTGACAATCCTTACTGTTAAAAATTTCTTCCTTAAGTTCAATTAAAAAATCAAATAATATATTTTTTCTAGATATAAAAATTGTTCATGAAACCATTTCTAAGACTTGAGATAGAAGCACACAACACACAAAATCTAAATTTTTGGATAAAATTACAAGATAATATAAGGGCTACATGAATTGAGGGTAATTTGAGCTCTAGAGTATTTTTTGACCTAGAAGAGATGGTAAACTATACTAGAGCCTTTTCCATTCAACATGACATATACTTTTGCTAAACAAAATACTAAATATTTGCTATCCTTAATGTTCATAAAAGTAAGCCTACCTTTTGTGAGAATTGTGCAAAGAGATAATCCATGCAAAAAAGTAGTTGGTATAGGTGTCCATGTTAATATTCCATGTATTTAATTCATATCACATTTCTTTCCCCGGGATCTTTATTGCTCCAATTTTTATTGATTCTCATTTATAATATTCCCAAGAAATGTTTCTCTATATACAGGCAGTCATTTGAGAGCTGTTAAGGTGACCTTATACCCTACTTCTTCCAACGTTTCCATTTTGCATGTACACAAAGCATCCCTGGCACTCCTGTGTTTTAATACATAAGATCCTCCTATTTTAAGTGGATTTGTTGCCAAATCGATTTACCCAATTGTAAATTAGCCTAGCATTCCCCACACCATGCCTGCTATATCGAATTTCTGGCTAGTCCCTTCCGTGATTCATTACATTCAATGCATCAAATGATCAGCATAGTTGCCAATGCCTTTACATGATTTTATATCAATATTACAATGCTTCCACATCATCTAAGCTGCATGTACAATGACCATGATAAGGAAAGCATAGTGTTTAGGAGTCATTGATACCATACATTAGTCATATGTATCACATAATAATTATGAATGTTAAGAGCAAGTTGTTATAAGGGAATCGAAATTATGTAATAGGCCCATTCCATGATAAAGCCTCCTATGCCAGGTAGGGACTCGTTTATGATTTTAATAGAAATCTTTAAAAATGTGGAAAAATCACCTGGATCAGGATGAATTCTCTCTATGATTGTTGGGGTTTTTGAAATATTGGAAATACAAACATGCAATGCAGCATTTTTGGGCCTTTGCACTAGGCTTAAGCTGAAACAACATTTAAGCATCTCATGCAAAGTTCCCGGGATTTTCTGAAAATACACACATGCACAAATTTCTGGGTAAATTGTTGAGAACAGAAACTTCATGCTCACAAACAAAACAATGATTGCTGAAATAGAACATAGTTTCATGATGTTTTGCAGATAAATGAGGGAGAATGCTACAGTAAGGAGCAAATACCATCTCATAAGTTCATAAACAATATATCCAGCACACAGCCTGCACTTATAAATTATTTTCCCATAGTCAAAAGAGTCTTACACAATTTTACATCTCCCATAATTAAAGTTGCCATTCGTGCAGTTTTACATACATATTAATAACGAAATTGCATTTATCATAACAAATACACCATTCATTGGAAATGAAAAGTTTACCTACTCAGAAAAGTTCGTTACTGCAGAAATTCTTACAAGGAATGATCCCCTCCTCTTGTTTTATTCATATGTGCATAACACTTGGTAATTAGGTTTCCTACGACAACTTGAAAGCTTGCAGGAATATCCAAGACCCAAAATAGATCTCATTTTTTATTTTTATGTTTACTCAATGCTAGCTTTTTCTATTCTGAAGAAGGATATTGCATGACTATTCCACTCTTTTCTGAATTTAAATACAAATTACAATTTTTACATGATCTTGGTCCATATATAAAATATTTTGCACACTTTTATATTTATTAATTCTAAAAGGAGTTACATAAATTAAATCATATGCAAAGACAAAATTAACTAAAGTAGACCCTTTTATGACATCGAGTACATAACTAGACCTCCCTAGGAAAACTTGAGCAACTTGATGTGAGAATTTGACCCCTAGATCACTTGACAATATATGAAGATCCACTAATGAAGCCAAATTCCACTCTAGTTTCTTATCCATTGGGCAACAGAATTGATGATCACTGCATCCCATGAAGTTTAACAAGTATGGGATAACACATATGAACCATAGCTGATGTCTCATGCCCTTCTCTATACAGAATCAGATGAATTAGATAATAATTCTACCTTGTGAGCATATACCTAATGAAGTCATGTTGTAATGTCCACTTTGAGATGCGTTCACGCGCCCTTTTACAATTTACACAGTAAATCGCCGTCCCATGAGGCTAGGAAAGAGGAGACAAGGCGAAGTTCTATTCCATTCAAAAGTAATAAGTCATATTGGATTATGTTAGTTATGCACTAGTTGATAATAATGCATTTCATTGTCTTATTCTTGAAATGTGCAATCTGAACAAGGAACTTTGAGTGTGCAAGACCTAAAGGCAAGTTTCATTCACAAATTAATTGTTTGGTAAACTCAAAATTCTTGCTCCTAACTTGTGCATTTTTATGTCTCTAACAAGGGGACATTACACATGTACCCAAACATCAAAGGTACCCAGATTTAAAAAATGTAGACCCCAAATGTATCATTGACCTCTGTCCTGAAATCGGAAAATTGGAGGTGTTATCCCTATTAGGGGATAGTAGGTACCAGAACCTTTTATTAGGCCTTTATGGACACATTGAAATCAATTTCTCTTTAACAGCTACAAAGAGAAGTAAAGCAATAACAGACTTACATAATACAACTGTAATAATCAAATAGAAAACTAACCCACAAACCGTAGAGATTGATATAGATGATGCTTTCAAAATTCACTGGTGTCCACTTAAATGTGAGTATAAGGTTGTCAACAGAAGTGCAACCATTGATGATACTAAAATAGATCCAGTAACAGAGTCAATTTAGTCTACTTGGAGCTAAATAAAATATTAAATACACCCAAGTACTCCTATGCTTCCTACACTATCTCTTCTGGAAAACTAGACATTCCCATACTTGTCTACTCATGACACCAGCAGTCGGATAGTGCCAGTGTTGCATGGTATCAGAAACCACCAAGACAAATTCATTTGCAGAACTGAGGCTTCAATGAATTGATCAAGTTGAGGTTCTGTGATGTATGGCATCTCTTCATGTATTGACTTGCCAGCCCCATCCTGCTTCTTCATATAAACCTGGTTTTATCATGTGAAACTCTTGATCCTTTTGATCTTTAAGTAATAGGTACCAACCCTTCCTCAATTCCTACCATATGAGTCACTTTCAAAAACATTACTGCAGGCAGCACTATGAAGGAAAATTTTGTAATAGGTGATTTTCTAATTTCTGCTGTTCTGTCTTTAACAAAATTTTCAGCTTATGATATTTATATCAGGATTCAACTGCCTAAATATGAAATATGGATTAATGACTTTGACTCAGAAACCATGCAGTTGAATCCTGATAAAAATATCATAATTTCACGCACTGCAGAAAATACCTCGTGCACATCAACTTCTTCAACTTTCCAATTTCTCCTTGAAGTGATCTGTCAGTTTCACATATGCACTGTGCAAGTCAACAGGTCTTAATAAAGCAGTTTTCTTGTTGATTGTACATTCAAACTCTTGTTTTTCATGTGTTTATTTATTTAGATGCTGCTTCTTTTCTTTTTTAATTTCCAGCATGCCAATTCTGTTCTTTTAATTTTCTTTTCTGCTCTTTTCTTTTACAAATTTCGTCCACAACATTCAGAAATTTCAAATTTGTGATCATCTCACCTCAGAGACAAAGCATGTAACTTGAGGTATACAACTATCATCTCCTCATTGTCACGTTGAGGTTGAGTAATTTTTGGAAAACCTTGAATGATCCTCAATACTTCTGCAGGCAATGACGACAATTTTTACAAAAAAACATTCAATCTTTCTTGGGATCCCTGGTGTGTTGATTTGCAGACAATACCATTTATCGTACCTCATTGTTACTGCCATATTGTACAGGTTCGACCATTGTTTTCAACTTCATAACACAATTTGACTAGTTGATCAACATATTTGCTGCAGCGATTTTTTTTCTCATTTGTCAAATGCACTTGTGTGGATTCCAGCCCTACTTCTATGACATCCAAACCTGATTAGACATAGAGTAGGACTTCAAAATAGAGTATATTAAACTATATTTCTATGTTCCATGATGTTTTGGGGAATAATGAGGGGAAAGCAGGGGATGCATTTTCAGGACGACAATTTGAGGGCTTTTTTTTGGGACAGCAGGGGGATGGCAATATATATGAATTTTTTGATATATATATAGATAGATAGATAGATAGATAGATAGAGCGAGCAAGTGTGTGTGTGTGAGAGAGAGAGATAGAATCAAATTTCTACAAGCTAATGGACAGCAATAAATATTAACAATAGTAAAATTGTAAATTTAATCATCACAACACTATAACAGCACTAGATTATATAACAATAGTATTTCATTGTTCAAATTTTAAAGTTTAAATTTCAAAAACAAAAATTAAAGTTTAAACTCAAAGTCTCAAACTTCAAAATACAACCATGCCTCATCTAGAATATCAATATCAAAAGGGCTATCAATATCAAAAGAGCTATCTGTGTCACTCTCTAGCTTGAGTTGTGGTTCGTCCAATTGAATCCCAGCCAATCTTGGTTGCATCTCCTTCTCATCAATTTTCCTAACATCTTCAAGATCAACATCCCAAGATGCTACTAGAGTCTATTGATACCTAGTAGTCTGTCAATCTTGAAGTCTCAAAGCACTATGAATTACAACTAGCTTTTCTACTCATTTAGAGGTAAGCATATTCCTCTTGATTGAATGGATGAAGCCATAGGTGGACCAATTCCTTTCTACAAGCAAAGGAACTAGCAATCTATGAGAATAGAAAAATAGCAAGTTCTTTCAACTCTGGTGTGTCCTTCCCACGAAATTTCCTCCATCCAATGGGGTTTTTCTGTGAAAATGTGGCTCTCTTCATCTTAGCCTACAGTTTGTGAAGTGTAGGACCCTGAAGATTGGAAATTGAAGTCACTACTATCATAGTATGGTTGTCTCCTCATTGTTATAAATCTTACAAAAGGCCTTCATCAACTCCTCCATTACCTCATCATCTTCAAAAGGAAGAATTCACCGAGGTCTAGGTACATACCACTTGTGATTAAGAGCATAAGCAACCATATGAAGAGGGGTGTTCATTGTGTTCCACCTCTTTGTGACAATAGGCCAAATATGCTCCTTATAGAATTGTAATCCAAGATCCTTATCATGAACTCATTGCCTCATTTGATCAAGCATGCTATCAAAAGTCTCATAAATCTCTCCAAGGCTAAAAAAGTTTGTATCCGCATACTTGCTTACCCCCACAAAAAATATGATTGAGCAAATATATCTATATACGACATTTGAAAATTATAGGACATTAACACTATTAATAATTTTAAATTTTAAATTAAAATTAAAAAATAAAAAACAAAGAGAAAATATTAATTATTAAATAAAATTTTGTTATCTAATATTGGACCACCAAGTGTCATTAAGCACCCTTTCGATCACCTTTTTCGTTTCTTTTGTCTTTGATTGAGCTCACTTTTTCCACTCTCCACAAACCACCATAGATTGTAGAGCACCCTTCACCTCTAACATCCTCTCTAGTAAAATAAAATAGCTAGATATCTAGTCTTGACTAGTTTGAGGAATTTTTTCTTTGAATTTGATGGAAATATATCAAGTGTGATGGTTACATACAACATTTTGTATGTTTCTAGGTTTGACCACTACTATCTTCACCCAATCTATTTTTCCAATGAAATATCTTTCAAAGCATGTATACAACATGGAGTCCAAAAAATATGTTTGTGAGTGCTCTCAACCATCAAATCAACTAACCTACAAACACGAGTTGAATCTACACAACGTGCACAACTTTAGAAGACCCAACCTCCTATGTGGCCTCCTTCGAAAGGCCAAACTACTAATTAGCATCCTTACGTTTCCCAAACAAATTAGTAGCTCTAAGAAAGTATGAACTAGAAAGACGTGTAAAAATAATATTAATGAGTGGTCGATGTCAAACATCAATTCCCCCATCCATGACAATAGAACAACTAGCCCTCGTTCATGTTTGTCTCATCTCCTCCTTCAATATGTTCAACTTTGAGTATTGTTTGCTGAGGGAGGTACACAATCAGTGTTCTCCAAATGGAACATAAGAGGTCCCAACTACCATTACATCTCTCAACATAAATTTGAGATAAGGATACCTTACCAAATGAAATGGGATGGCATGTACATAAAAAAGCTTGGCCACTGAATAATAAAGAGTTATAAACTGAAATACATTGCCATACTATGAATGATGTGCTATTTAAGCCTATGACAAAGGAAAATTGTAAACTGATTACAGACCTGGAAATACAATATTGTGACAGCAGCAAATGGATGACAAATTTCACTCAGGGAAACCCACGACTGCTGCAAGAAATCCACGCCACACCAATTTCTGATTTTCTGAAGCACAAATACCATTCGACCTACACAAGGTTGGACTTGCCCAGCTCCAGTACAAACGCCTAACCCTTCCAATGTTACTACGCACAGATGGTGTCCATAGCAGGGAAGCTGCAATACACTACAGGTCTGAACCTGTACTTAACCCAACAACAAAACCACACCCAGAAATATATAACAGCAACTGCAATATATAAATATTGCTCTTTTGGTTAGATTTCATTCACATGTCCAAGGAATAATACATTTCATTTTCTACAAACCAACCATTGCTCCAAACAACTAGAGAAAGTGTCCCAGGTAACATTAAATCGCTAAAACCATCAAACTCTTCCAGGCAAGGTTTCCAAACAAGATATTTTATAGTATTTTTGATCTCCTGCAAATTTGTTTTTGAAAGAGACTCATGAATTAGAAAGCCAAGTCTTTGAATGAACTGTGAAATACTTGATCGATATCTCCAACAAACATTAGCCTGGATAGATCTTTCACCACCGCATCCAATCTTCTCCAACAGAGTTTGCTCAGGAAGACTGAGATAAACCAAGTCCAATCTCCAGAACCACAAGGGTTTTCAAACAAGAGATAATAAATTTCCACATACCAAATGAGCTCTCAATGCCCTTTTTATAAGCTTTTTAGGGAACTTACCAAAAACTCCTTTTTAAAATCACTTTATTAATTTATTAAACCTTTTGACTCCAAAAAGTGATTTATTTTATTTTAAAGCATTTTTGGGCACTAGAAGTCACTTTTCAGCATCCCAACATTTAAAGCTTTTCATCTCGATTCCAACGAGCTATAACACTAAGGTACCCACTTAAATATTTTAATTAAAATAACAACCTTAGTGAAATTAATTAAATAAAGCTCAATATTACTTCCAAAAATTATGGGAACATTCGAAATGCAATGGAACCAAAAACTAACAGTGCAGGAGTGATCTCGATGATGAAAGATGATAAACGGACCTGGCTAGGTGACTTACTAAAAATAGACACTCCCTCCAAAAATCTTGGAGCCCAAACTAGTAGCCGAAAATAACATCTAAAAGCATCATATGACTCCTCTAAAACATCTGAGCTCACTGGTAACATCAAATTATCCCTCTGATCAAGCTAACACAAACCTAGAAAGTCAGCTCCAATTGTAGAGCAAGAGGACCTAAAAAATGGGGACATTACGTGAGTCCAAGAAATTGAAGACTCATGTGGCAAATTATGCTCCATACAACCTCAAATTGCTTGTAGATGTACATGCACTTCTAACATGACTAACATTTTTTCCTTGGGAAGCCTTTTGAACTTATAATTCATCATCTTGTCTTAACTCTTAAATGCATTTTTACCCAACCCAACTTCAATTCTCAATAAAGGAACTGATTAGGGTCCATAGGAGAATATGACCCTAAAATCAAATATATTAAGGACAAGGAAAGCAAGGTACCAAATGCCCTTAGTTGTAGAAGGCACACTTGTGATGGCTTCAACAAGATCTTCATTCCAGCAAGTTGTGGGACACTTAGTAGCAGATAAATTTCACATAAGAGCTAGGGAACCTTTGGAAGCCTACACTCAAGAAAACCAACTCAATAGATATCAAATTGAATCCAAGAGTCAAATGAGGCACAAGGTATGGAATTTTCCCTAGTCAAGGAGGATTGAAGCATGTAATATTGAGGAAAGTACACAATGCTCCTTATTTAGGTCATCGAAATGTGGCAAAACTTGTGGTAGATCTTAGACATATATTTCTACTTTCTAGCCAAGAATCAACAAGGATGCTATAGAATTTGTGGCAAAATCTCTATGGTGTGCATGTTGTATTGTATGTCATTGTGTTTGCCTGCATTTTCTTGGGTGAGTCATTTCTCCTTTGGAAAATTGTATGTCACTCATTTAATGTCTATTTGCATTTATGAGTAAGGCATACAAATGTTTTGTCTTTGATTGGTGTGTCTAGGCCATAGAAGCATAAATCTCAAAAAACCTGATTTTTAAAAAATCTTCAGTCGAAACAATTTTTTCCCCAAAAAAATCCCAATTTAATCAACCATGATTTTCAACAATTTTTAAGGGTTTAAATTGCAAAAAAAATCATGTAAAAATCGCCAAAAAAATTGCCCAACCAACCTATCGCGAAACCCTAACTGTGTGAAATCGCTATTTAATCGAGTTATTTTGTTGATTTTTAGCACATAACTGAGTGTTAGCCATTGGGACATGGTTCACCATCAAAGATTCACTATATTTCATTAGGTTGTTGAGGCAAATCGTAGGTAGGCGATCTTAAATGGACGTATATTTCTAATAGATGTTAAAGACATTAAAATAGACACATTCTTTAGGATGCTTCTACGTTTGATGTTAAGAACATTAACGTGGAATGGTTAAGAGATGTACTGCCTTTTTTTGTATATTCCACACTACTGTCATTTGACTTAGACTCGTAGTAATGTTTTCCATGTATATAAATCCAAAGACACAATTTAGTGGGAAATAGTAGACAATATCATAGATACTAAGTAAGGCTTCTATCTTATTTTTTGACATATCTGAACCTTATACGAGTACTTGCCAAAAGTAAATACAAAAAACCAAACTAAATTGAAACTAAACTCTATTGGCTTGATATCAACCTAAAGAGATTTGCTTTCTTTGAATTCTTGTGATCCAAACTATTCAAAAGAATTTTAACATTCAATTGTCAACAATACTACCAAGGTGGTTGTTTAGATTATCAAGGTTAGGTTGAGACAAATTTCCTTTTCAGATGCTAACAAAGTGTGATAATTTGAAGCTTCAATTTGAACTAGCCATCAAGTTTTAATGAAGAGCGGGTAGGGTAGTGACAATTGCATAATCAAGTGGGAAGCATAAGTATATACATAATAGTATATTTGTTGGATGTTGTGGTTGTGTTGCTGATATGTGGTTGTTATTGATGTCAACACTATTAGCATTAATGCATTAGAAGTTGTATATGTCGAGGATATTGAGAAAATTGTAATAAGATGAGTTGCAATTTGTCAGTGGTGAAGTGAAGTTTAGTATGTCAGAAAGTTTTGTACATTGATAGTCAAAGGTTGTGGACTACAGGGTTTGTTGTTGAGTGTATCTAGTTTATCCACGTCAAGTTTAAGAGATCCACGTGAAGATTTGATTGCGTTATGAAGATTTACATTTTGACAGTTTTTTTATTGCTTCAATTTGTGTTCCTGATTGATGATGATGTGATTTCAGTTAGTTCAGTGGTTGCAGATGCTTCTCTAGTGATTCGTGATGTTTGTGGATGCTTCTAGATCGTGCTCTATCTTTGTTGCACGTCCGCATTGATCATTGTGCTCATGGTTGGCAATTTTCTCTTGCATGTTCATGTTTTTCTTGTTCTTGGCCGACATGGTGTTTGTAGCGTGTTGTGGAGGTTACATGGAGTAATTAATTGAAGTGTTTTCGCGTTGGAGAGGTTGATTTGGGTCTTCACTAAGTTGTGGCCAACCTTGGTTGATTCGCATTAATAAACTTTAATGTTTTGGGCCGACAGTTTATATTCATTTTATTATTTTGTTGAAGCCGACATGAAGGGATGAAATTTATTGTTGTAGATATATATGAGCGATTGTTTATTCAAATTAAAGTGCGCGAGTGGATGCTAGAGTGCGCTTCTATGTGTGTATGTGCGAATATTGATCTAAATCTTTCGAAGGAAAAGCAAAGTGTGAAGAAGAGTGAAGAAGAGTAAAGAAGTGTTCATGTACTTAACCGGAACTATAATCAGGCATTAGTAGATGCTATTCTATCAGTTCAAATCCCTGCAGATGTGATCTGTTTCCTCTTGTAAGACAGTGTGTCTTCCTTTGGGTGGCTAGCCCTATTGTAATTGAACAGTGAGCTCTAGGCAGTGTGCCTAAATGCAAGTGCACTCCCCATATTTTCATATACTTTTAACAAGGTATAATCTTGTGGATTGACCTCCACCGTGGTTTTTCCCCTAACAGGGTTTCCATGTAAAAAATTCTTGGTGTTATGTGCGTTTCTGAAGTGTTGATGATTCATGCTTTCATGGTTAATAATCAGATTTGAGAAACAATTGGTATCAAAGCAGGTTCCTTGGAAGAAGTTTAACAGCTTGAGGTGATCCAGGATGGTGACATACAAGAAGGATAGTCCGAGATTTGATGGAACAAATTATTCTCTGTGGAAGACTCGAATGGAGTGTCATTTGAGATGCATTGGTGAACCCTACTAGAACATTACAAGTAATAGGTATGTTATTCCTCATAATGGTCCTACTACTACTTCTGAGATTAGAGATGTTGAGTATAATATTAGGGCTAAGGAAGCCTTGTTGAGTGCCTTGACTGATTCTAAGATGACAAATGTTATGGATTTGAAGACTGCTTATAAGATCTGGAAAAAGTTGGAAAATTTGTATGAAGGTGATACTAATGTGAAGATTGCTAAGTTGCAGAGTCTGAAAGGAAAATAGGAAAAGTTGAGAATGGGTGATGATGAGAACATTACTATTTTTATGTAAAGAGTGAATGAACTTGTGTGTGGTATCAGATGTGCTAGTGGACAGATAGACGAATTAGAGATTGTTGCTAAAGTGCTTAAATCCTTGCCTGATTCTTACAAAGTCAAAGCTAGTGCTATTGAAGAGCTCCGGACTGTAACAAATGTAACCAGAGACATGTTGGTTGGTAAGCTTACTGCTTTTGAGTTGAGTGAATTTGGTGATGCCCTTCCTAAGGTTGAATTTGCATTTAAGGCTACTAGCTTCGGAAGAGATAGACAGAGATATGATCCGGGTGAGAGTTCATCTAGAAAGACATTCAAGTATGAGGATGAAATCAGATAGATTGAAGAAGAAGAAAGAGAGTTGGAAGAGGCAGCACTTATTGTCAAAAGAGTACCAAGAGGAAAAGGTAAGTATGAAGGAAAATTGCCTCTTAAATGTTTTTCTTGCAATAAGATAGGTCATTTTGCATCAAGGTGTCCGGAAAGAACTCCTAAACCAAGACATAACAAGCCCAGATTTCAAAAGAAGTGTTACTATGCTTTGATGGTATGAGATGATGAATCGATAAAGGAAATAAAGTGATGATGAATGGTATTTATTGCTATCAAGGAAAATAATCCCATCCTACCAATCTGCTAGTTGTACAAATGTGGAGAAAGCCCTAGCTGCTCGAGTTGAAGAGAAAGATGAATGGGTGATTGACAGTGGATGTTCACATCATATGATAGGAGATAAAAGTAAGTTTGTGAGCTTGGAAAAGTATGGTGGTGGTGTTGTGAGATTTGGTGATAATATAGTTGGTGTGATCCATGGTAGAGAATGCATTTCTCTTGATGGTAAGCATAATACTAATGATGTCTTGTATGTGGAAGGCTTGAAGCATAATCTTTTAAGTGTTGGTTAGATGGTTGATAAGGGATACAATCTTCAGTTCAAGGATGGAAAGTGCAGAATATTGAGTTCCAGAAATGTAATTGCATCAACAAAAGGTAATATCTTTCTCTTGAGTTCTTCAAGTAAAAATTGGTTATGGCATAGGAGAATGTGTCATGTTAACTTTGATAATATTGTCAAAATAAGTTCTACTAAGGCTGTGAGAGATCTACCTAAGTTGGTGAAACCTACTAATGCCATATGCAAGGAATGTCAATTAGGAAAGCAAACTAGAATTTCATTTCGAAGCAAACATCATTGTTCAAATGAATTGTTGGAACTTGTGCATACTGATCTATGTGGTCCCTCTAAGGTCAGAAGTTTACAAGGTTACAAGTATTTCATGTTACTCATTGATGATTATTCAAGAATGGTGTGGGTTACCTTCTTAAGGGAGAAATATGAAGCACTGGAAAATTTCAAGACCTTTAAGGCTATGGTTGAGATAGAAATAGGTTTGAAGATTAAATGTCTGAGATCAGATAGAGGTGGTGAATTCACTTCCGGTGAAGTTAATTCTTTTTGTGAAGAACATGGAATAAAGAGACAATTATTTGCACCACAGACCCCTCAACAAAATGGAGTTGTGGAAAGGAAGAACAAAACAATTGAAGATGCTGCTAGAACCATGATGTTGGAAGGAAATGTCTCTCATATCTACAGGAGAGAAGCTGTGAATACTGCTATGTACACACTCAACCAAGTACAAATCAAAGGTGATACCGGTAAGACCCCTTTTGAGCTATGGACTGGTCAAAAGCCTACTGTTAAATATTTCAAGATATTTGGAAGCAAATGTTATATCAAGAGAGATTAAGACATAGGAAAGTTTGATGCTAGGAGTGACGAAGGTATCTTTCTGGGTCATTCTACTAATAACAAGGCCTATCGATGTTACAATAAAAGATTAAGGAAAATGGTTGAAAGTGCAAATGTCAAGGTTGATGAAGACTTGGGTACACCATTCAGAACCTGTGGATATGATTCTGATCATCAGAATGTCAGTACAAACAAAGGAAAGCAAGTTCAGACTACAAATCAAGTACAAATCATTAAGGTCGATTAGGAAAATCAAGAGGAAGAAGAAACCAATGAAGTTGCAGAAGAGAGAACACAAGAGCCTTTGGTGAAGAACAACCTAAGAAGACTCTAAGGTATGTAAGATTGAATCATTCAGAAGATCAAATTATAGGTGATAAGAACAAGGGTGTCCAAACTAGAAGAAAGATTGCAGAAGAATACTGCTTGATTTCAAAGATTGAGCCTACTAGTGTGAACGAAGCATGTAGAGATGAGCATTGGGTTGAAGCTATGAAAGAGGAACTAAAACAGATTGAGAAGAATGATACATGGATTCTTGTTCTCAGACCTAAGGATAAGAATGTCATTGAACTAAATGGGTCTTTGAAACAAACTGAATGAGCAAGGAAAAGTGGTTAGAAACAAAGCAAGATTGGTATGCAAAGGATATTCACAAATGGAAGGAATTGATTTTGAAGAGACTTTTTCCCCTGTTGCTAGAATTGAAACTGTAAGATTATTTCTTGCCTATGTTGCTTACAAGAACAAGGTTTATCAGATGGATGTCAAGTCAGCTTTTCTAAATGGTGAATTGGAAGAAGAGGTGTATGTTGAGCAACCTGATGGATTTTAGTTGACTGATAAGAGAGATATGGTGTGTCGGTTGAAGAAAGCATTGTATGGACTCAAGCAAGCCCCTAGAGCCTGGTATGCCAGATTAGACAAGTATTTGCTGAAGCTTGGATTTAACAAAGGTATTGCTAATAGTAATCTGTATTTCAAGAATGATAATAAAGATTTGATTGTTGAAGTCTTTGTTGATGATATCATTTTTGGAGGAGAAGATGGTTTGTGCATGAAGTTTGCTAATGAGATGAAGAGTGAATTTGAAATGTCTATGATTGGTGAGATGAAATTCTTTTTGGGATTGCAAATTACTTAGTTAGATAAAGGGATTTTTATATCTCAGTCCAAGTATGTGAAAGAATTGTTGAAGAAGTTCGGTATGGAAGACTCAAAGCCGATCGGTACACCCATGGTGACCGGATGCAAGTTGACAATAGAAGATGATTTTTCGAAGGAAAATCAGGCTAGATACAGATCAATCATTAGTGGATTGTTGTATTTAACTCAAACTAGGTCTGATATCATGAATGTTGTATGTATTGTTGCAAGATTTCAAGCTGATCCGAAGGAATCTCATGTGGCTGTTGTGAAGAGAATTTTCAGATACTTGAAGGGAATTGTTGACTTTTTCCTATGGTATCCTAAAGATGATGATCTTACTTTCAATGCCTTTACTGATGTTGATTGGGCAAGAGATGTGAATGACAGGAAAAGTACTAGTGGTGGAGCATTTTTCTTGGGTAAGAAGTTGATTTCTTGGTTAAGTAAGAAGCAGAATGCCATTTCCTTATCTACTGTAGAGGCCGAATACATTGCTGCTGCTAACAATTGTACTCAAGTCCTGTGGATGAAGCAAATGTTGAAGGATATCAGAGTTGTGTATAATGAGCCTATTGCTATATTTTGTGATAATTCAAGTGCTATTAACATATCTAAGAATCTGGTGCTGCATTCAAAGACAAATCATATATCTATTAAGTTTCACGTTTTGAGAGAAAAGGTGAGTGAAAAGGAAGTCAGACTGGAGTATGTGCCTACTAAGGAGCAGATTGCAGACTTCTTTACCAAGTCGTTGCCTAAGGATACTTTTGAGTATCTCAGAGGGAAGTTAGGGGTGATTACCCCTCCTAATCAGAACTAAGGATGCATTGCATTGCATCAGTCCGTGCATTTCAAAGTCATATCTTGTTTCGGATTGATGTTGTGGTGGTTGCTACTCAGGGGGAGTAGTCAGATACTCAGATATGTGGTTCATAGCTTGTATAGAAGAAATCTTTGTCACTGATGTCAAAGGGGGAGAAGAGTCATGTGAAAAACTAGTGATTATCTGGGGAGAAGAGCCTTGTCGGGAGAAGATCATGTGAAAGAGTTAATGAGTCAGAACCTAAGGGGGAGTAAGTGTCAAGAGTTAGTTGCGTTGATTATGTTTTTCACATCATGTGTTGCCATCAATGCCAAAAGGAGAGATTGTTGGATGTTGTGATTGTGTTGCTGATATGTGGTTGTTATTGATGTCAACACTATTAGCATTAATTTATTAAAAGTTGTATATGTCAAGGATATGAGAAAATTGTAATGAGATGAGTTGCAGGTTGTTAGTGGTGAAGTGAAATTCAGTATGTCGGAAAGTTCTAGACGTTGATAATCAGAGGTTGTGGATTAAAGGGTTTGTTGCTGAGTGTATCTAGTTTATCCACGTCAAATTTCAGAGATCCGCGTGAAGATTTGATCGAGTTATGAAGATTTACATTCTAACAATTTTTTTGTTGCTTTAGTTTGTGTTCCTGATTGAAGATGATGCGATTTCAGTTAGTTCAGTTGTTGCGGATGCTTCTCTAGTTATTCGTGATATTTGTGGATGCTTCTAGATCATGCTCTATCTTTGTTCCACGTCCGCATTGATCGGTGTGCTCATGGTTGGCAATTTTCTCTTACATGTTCATGTTTTTCTTGTTCTTGGCCAACATGGTGTTTGTAGCATGTTGTGGATCTTCGAGGAGTAATTAATTGAAGTGTTTTTGCATTGGAGATGTTGATTTGGGTCTTTACTAAGTTGTGGTAGACCTTGGTTCATTCACATTAATAATCTTTAATGTTTTGGGCCGACAGTTTATATTCATTTTATTATTTTGTTGAAGCCGACATGAAGGGATGAAATTTCTTATTGCGGATATATATGAGCGATTGTTTATTCGAATTGAAATGCGTGAGTGGATGCCAAGGTGTGCTTCTATGTGTGTATGTGCGAATATTGATCTAAATCATTCGAAGATAGAGCAGAGTGTGAAGAAGAGTGAAGAATAGTAAAGAAGTGTTCATGCGCTTAACCAGAACTGTGATCAGGCATTAGCTGATGCTATTCTATCAGTTCAAATCCCTACAGATGTGATTCGTTTCCTCCTATAAGACAGTGTGTCTTCCTTTGGGCGGCTAGCCCTGTTGTAATTGAGCAATGGGCTCTAGGCAATGTGCTGGAATGCAAGTGCATTCCCCATATTTTCATATACTTTTAACAGGGTATAATCTTGTGGACTGACCTCCACCGTGGCTTTTCCCCTAATAGGGTTTCCACATAAAAAATTCTTGGTGTTATGTGTGTTTTTGATGTGTTGATGATTCATGCTTCCATGGTTAATAATCAAATCTAAGAATAATGTTAATGAGTTGAATAAGTTTTAAATTTTTGTGACAATTGATTCCTCCACCCCCCGTTCCCCTCTTAGTTGTTTTCCCTTGTGTTGCCAACAATATAGACATTGCAGAACCAAAAGCAGAATGATTCCTATCAGAAAGATAAAAATCAGCTTGTAGTGCCTAAAAAATGAAATGTAATAGTATTTTATATCAAAATGAAGGACTGTTTTGGTTATATTTAAATTTCCTATATATTTGCAGGCTTAATGCTTTGTTAATTGGTCAAACTTGTTGCTTAAATGCATGTCCTACATTTGTTCAAGAACTACATACCATTTAGGATCGTCATATACATGGAGGTTCAGAAGGCTTGCAAGGAGTACAATAGTAGTACATGAATGCTTTAGACATATATAGTGTAGCACTCCATGCATGTTAAATAGGTATTTAACAAACTAATACATGCCTTGAGAAAAATCATGCCCTAGTCTTGTAGGCTTATCTTAATCCCTCCCGAAGTAGGCCTCATATATTTTCTCTTTAACAATCTAGATAGATTTACACAGCAACTGTCCCATTGAAAGGGAAAGTTCCTCGTGCTTTGACTTTCCATTGAAACTTGTACCTTAATCTCGCAACTTTTCAACTGAAAGTCCATCAATGTTTTCAACTCCATCATCCACTTATACGCAAAATCAAGGAAAATTTACTTGAATAATAATAGCTAAATTTGTGGCTCAAATAGTTGCTCTCTTCTTTTGTACTAGCAGGTTTTTATTATCTAATGGAAAAATATTGAACACTCCCTTTACTCTTTTATAAATCTGCTAAAATAGTTATCAATGAGAACATTTCAATATCATTTATGGTCTTTAGAAATTTAAGATTTTGTTTCAAAAGCATTTTCTATTACTCTATCTTGAGCTATTTGATTCAAATCCTATTAAGTTGAACTTTGCAATGCTTCCTTTGTCATATAATTTCTCTTTCACACTCTTCATATAGTTCTCTTTGACAATGTTCTAGAAATTGCAAGTATTGATAAATCACAAATATGAACTAGTTGATTCCTGTTTTGTAATTTATGATGTTTGCTCAACAAAGGAAAACTGTCTTTTTAATGACTTTCTTGAGCTTCAAGATTTTGGGATCCTCAAGGCCAACTTGGATAGTCATGAGGTTGAATGGCTTAGGAGAGACTCTAAACCAGGAGCTTCATCACCAAGACCTGCAGCTCTCTAGCATAGCTCTATTTGTAGTAGCAAGAGCCATTGGCTCCGTCTGATTTTTTGGAACTTTGTACTTAGTTTATAGGTTGACTTTGTACAAACTATATTATAATTGAAATTTTATCAACTGTAAGCATCTAGTTATTATTTATGCACTATGAAGTATGCTTTGTGCAATACAACATAATCAATGATATGAATATATACAACAAAATCCTATTTTCTACAATTCATGGGTTAAACTCTATTTTATTTGTTCTCTATATCTCTATGCTATGGAAATGCCCTTAAATTCTTTTTTTTTAAAGTAGTTTTTGTCTCTTTTTTTACAATTTTTTATGTTTTTTTTTTTAATCTGATTTTTTCTCCATTTTTTCAAAAAATCTTACACTTTTGGTTTGCCATTTTTTTCCCCAAACGATGTTTGCTGCTATGGTACTCTAGGCAACACTTGAGATCATAGTTAGTTAAGCATTTGCTAGGGGAACATTAGTCCCTCACCTAGCCAAGTCATTGTCTTTTGATTGCCTTGGAGTGAATAGGTTTAGAATATCTTGGTTAGTGTGTTTGAATGAATATTTGAAAGTTTGGCTTCATATAGATAAGAGTGATGCTTTGAATCAATATTAAATTTTTTCTAGATATGCATTATAAGCCCCTATCGTATGGGTTTAATTTTTGTTGAATCCTTGAATGGGCAATGCATAGTCATCCTATGTTGTTTTCAATGTGGTCTTCAAGTGAATGGATATTAAGATGATTATGTTAATATTACTTGACAAAGACACATCAAAAGGTAATGATAAGTTATAGGCATTGATAGCCTATGGAATGATTTCAGAGCATTTGAATTAGTGCTTGTTTGAGTGGTAGAAAAGAGCGCACTATTATTTTTTTTGAATTATAGCAACATCACTTGGATAAGCTAGCCTTTGTTCTCTTTTATTTTTGTTACAGAACCTAAACCATGGCTTGTAGGGTGAGCAGAAAGCAGCAAACGCATACATTTTACATTCATGGATTGGCCAATGAGATATTCTTTGGCTTAACTAGGTATAACCATTCAAATTGATATGCATTAGTGTTCTTTACAAGTGACTTTTCTTGTGTTTAAATCGTCCAATAGATCATTGATCAATCACCAACGACAACTATGCAATCAA
>VDFB02365080.1:0-13001 GCA_007258455.2 Sequoia sempervirens
CTATGACATATTTTGTACTATGTTTCACCCAGGAGAAACCATGGTGAAAGTCATGTTGAGTGACAACATCATACAAATGATGAGCCTTGTACACACCATAGTATGGTTGTAGCCATTATGGTTGATATTGTGTTGGCGATATCTAATAACACGATGAGGTGATATTGTACTTTTCACTTATGGTTGTGGCCATAGTGGTAGACATCACGATGAAGTGATATGTCCTGTGCAGCTAGAAGTATACTTCCTAGCTGAGAGGGAGTGTTGATGTTAACATGCAGCGTCAGAAGTAATCTTTCAGCGATCTTCTTATTGGTAATAAATTAAATAATAGCTCCAAGCTATTTAATTTATTAAGACTCAAGAGGCACGACTTCTAAAGTCACTTCCATTTGTTAAGCAAATAATTTATTAATGAAGAGGCACGATTTTATAACAAGGCCGACCTTGTTACAAGAGGCACGATTTTCTAAAAGATGTCTTCTTGATGGTGGCCGACTTGGTGCTTGGAAAAGTCACGTCCTCTCCTCTAGTTTGTATTTATACTCGATGGCATTCTCATTGTTGATCATCAAGTTAAAAAGTTCAGATCAATATTATTCACTGAAGTCTAAGTGCGAGTTGTCTAGAAGTAAAAGCGAATTCTATAGGAGAGCATATTATTTGAGGCTGAGTTTTATCAGCATTATAGTTCTGTGTTGCATCACTCTGTGGTGCATAATTTTGGGCCTGCATATCGGCCTCTTGTAAGAAGATCATTTTTGTGACAATTCAATATATAAGTGATATATTGTTGCTGGGTTTTTCTCCCTCAAGAGGAGGGTTTTCCCAGGGTATCTGCTGTGTCTTTGCATCTGATTTGAATTAATTTTCTGTGCATATAATCTGATCATTAAATTTAACAATGGGGATCTACTTTAATTCAGTCAATTGGATATGAATAATTTCTGGAGAAACAATGAGCTAGATGTGAAGCAATACTAGTGGAAAAATACACAAAAAAGTCTGCTTCCATTCTCTTTAATTAAAATTTTTCCTCAATCAAGAGGTGTTAAAATCCGGAAATTATCTGAAATATTATTTTATATATGAGCTGAAGAAATAGAAAAATGAGGTGTATCCATTCTCTCAAGCTAAGTGGACCGTGTAAATCTTTATTGACCTTTTGAGGTCACATTCTGAAAGTTATTGATTTGTAGAAATTTACAAAAAGCAAATTTATGACTGGCAGATTGCATATACAAGCCATTTAATATTTTGCTTTTATTTCTCAATTTCAGTCTAGAAATTTAAGGTTTTATAACTAAAGCTCATTATGGCTTTTTAATATCTTTTCTATCTACTTACCTATTTATGTGTCCATGCATCTATTTAGTAGTTTAGATAGATAATAAGAATAAAATTCAAAGTTAAAGTAAATGATTTGTGCATGGTTTCTATGATTTATTGCATTGCTATTAAACAATACTAGCATAGATATCTTAAATACATCTATCTAAAAGACACTAAGAGATATCAGTCTTAAGGCGCCTATATTGAATTTGTTACATAGGACGGATATCTCACATCACAGGATATTAAGAAGCAATAAGGAGCTTTAGATAATTGATTACTATTATCACTGCAAAGCACTGAAATTAGATAGCTTGGTCATGCTCTAATAATAATTGTCATTGTGTTCAGAATTAAACTAAACCGAAAATTTTATCAATGACAAAATTTAATCAAGAACCTATATTGTTGAATTTGATTGAGATGAATAATAGGAAGCCTTACTAATGATCATACTGAAGCATTAGAAAATCAATGGAGTGTTGTTCAGGTATGTTTATATTCTTATATAGAAGTAATTCTAGTGGTAACATTAATGAGACTGTAGCTGCTCTCTATCTGGAAAAGTTGAGCTGTGGGATAATGATAAGTAATCAATATCTCTTTCTCTTTATGCAATGGTACCTTTTTGGCTGTAGTAATATTATTTGTTCTGATGAAATTTTGATTGCAATTGCCAATCACCATAGTCAAAGACATATTTTATATTCTGAAGATTTTCTCAAGTGTGCAGTCATCTCATCCTGATGGGCATGGAGACATTTGATTACATTTTAATTACTTCTATCATGTTCTCTCAGGAAGGTTCAATTATTAGTACTCTTAAAGGCTCTTCCCCTCTTCCATATGATTTGATTTAGCATCATTTTTTCATGATATTTATTTTGATATTTTATAGAATGAGCAGTTGAATTGGAAACAATGTAATCGTTGCAGGCTGCTTTAGCTTTGATATCTCCTGGTTGGGCTGCTGCATTTGCTTCTCCTCCAGCTGCAATGGCATTAGCAATGGCGGCTGCTGGTGCAGGTGGTGAAGTGATACCGTCCAAAAATACACAAATGAAACGTGAGACTTCAGTGTTTGAACGAAAAACATCAAAGTTACGCAGCTTTTATAGCTTCCAGACAGCCCCTGATTCACCAGGAAGGTCTCAGCCAGCACCAAAGGACAAGGCAGCTGCAAAGGCTGCAGCTTTAGCAGCTGCACGGGATCTTGAGCGTAATGCCAAAATAGGCTCTGGCAGAGGCCTTAGTGCTATAGCGATGGCAACAGCAGCACAGAGGAGGAGTATTAGTGACCGAGAAAGAGTAAGGAGATGGAATATTTATGAAGCAATGTCAAATGCATGGTTGGAATGCTTTCAATCTGGTGGTGCTGGTCTGGCTTCAGAAAAGGATTTTTCTGTTCTTGCATCAAAATATATGGAAACCTTGGTGGCAATGGTCAGTCTAGCAAGAAATATGCGACAGAGAGAGGTACGTAAATACTGATTCTATGGCCCAAACTGGTTTTGTAGACTATCAATTTTTCTGTTCAATCAAATTATAGTGTTTAACATTATCATATACAGGTTGAAAGGCGGGCTTTAGTTGCTACTGCTGATTTACAACGGGAAAAGGTTGGCTCACATGCATGGCGCAGACTTATACGCTTCTTGATTGAGCAGGATGCTCTTTTTGGACAGATGGGCTACCACCTAGGTCACCCAGAACGCGTAGGTTTTGATATGCTTTTATTTCACTTTTTTGACAGCAATACTTCACGCCAGTCCTTGGCTGCATTGTATTTCAGAATGTCGACTTTTCTCTTTTGGGTGCATTCATTTTAGTATTTGAACATTTCACTGAAATCGTACTTTCAACCAGGTATTTTGGAAGCTAGATTTTATTGAAAATTCTCTCAGGATGCGAAAGCGTCTAAAGAGATACTATAAAGGAACATCACATGTAGGAGCCGCTGCAAATTATGAGCATCCTAAACTTGCACATGATGAAGATGAGAATAAAGATTCTGTTATGGAGGCTGAAAATTCATTGGTAGCTACTCTTCCTGCTAGCACCTCAATTTTCGTTCCGGAGAAAAGCTTGCTTGATGAATGCCATGATGATGAAGGAAATAGAAGTGATTTGGAACCTTGTGAGGATAAAAAGGATGATTTGGAGCATGATTTTGTAGCATCAGAAAATGTTTTTGAAGTGTCAGAGGAATTAAAACCAGAGCCAGACAAATTTGGTGCCAAAGAGATGGCTGACAATGCTGAAGCACCAAATTTCGGTACAAGACTGGTTGGTTCTGTGGTCATGGAAGTTGATGAAAGGATACTGCTAGAAGTTCCAGCAATGATGGTTCAACCGTTGAGATTGATGAGTGGAAGATTTCAAGTAACACCACTGACCCTTTCTTTTGCAAGATCCTTTGGTTCAACATATACTCCTGGTATTTAGCATTTTATTGAGATTTGGGTTTGGGCAATTTTTGGGTAGTACTTAGGCTAGATTTTCCATGGGTTCTTCATGGGGAGCAAAATATTTGTGTTAGGTTTTCAACTTGCTAGATATCTTGTAAGCTCTTTAGCTCTGCCTATTATATATAGCAGGTGGGTTATTATTTGGTTTTACTGTTGCTGAAGGAATTTTGGAGTGTACTAATGATTGTGCTTAGTTGTTTTCAGTCATTTAAATGAGAATCTAGTCTCTTGCTTAACATTTCAGTTTAGTCATGATGGAGTGAAAACCCTTTGCTTCATTTCAGCTGAATTCACCTCTATATTCTGAGACTATTTCAGCTGAATTCATCTCAATTGGAATGAAGTCTCTTATAATCATGTTATTTGATGTTAGGTTAAGGCAAGGCAATGCCAAGACATCTTAGAGATTTTTGAAAATGTCTTGCCTATGTCACAATCCTTTCCATAAATTTATTCTTATGTGGACATTCTTACAATTTTTAGTGCCGTAGGAGTTTTCAAAGCAGCAAATGGATTTAATAGATGCTCACTACTGGTTTTGTTAATTTCAGGTGACTAGTAAGCGGATTAATTTTATTGTAGATGAGTCAGTTGATGTGGGGGATGCATACAATGGAGAATCTGATACAAGGATAGAGAACAAGAGTGGAGGAAGAGATCGGAGTTGGTCACTTTCTGCTCTTCATGAAGTTTATAGTCGAAGGTAATTTCTGAGTTGTTTCATTTGCCGGTGCCTTGTTTTTTGTAAAGGCATCTGTAATCATTTCTTTACATTTAGAGATATGTAATCAGTGTAGTTGTTTTAATGGTAAATCCCGATGCTTAGCAGTAGTGAGATTCACGAATTATTAGTTCACTAACTTTGGTATGTCAGTGGCACCCTTTGATCACATAATTGCAATATGAATACACATATGCAATCCTTCTAGTATAAGGTTATATACTAGACTGCTCTATGCCTGCAGATTCCTCTGGGAATAAAAGGATTATAGTAGGGATATGTAGATTTCTTTTTGCAGTTATTCCAGCATAGCACTCTACTCTTGAAAGAAAATATGAAAATATACAAAGGATGCTAAAAGACCACAAACATAGAGGATATACTGCGATAGTATTCAACCACACATCACGACATCATGAAGAAGGGCTTACCGATGTAGTGATATTTTGTACTGGTGCAATAAAATACATAAGCAGAGATAAAAAAAGTACGTTAATAGTGCTATTCTCAGATCTAATATCAAAATGCAGTAGAATTGCCATTAATGCCTCAACCAAAAAATCTTGTAATGAGGATATCTTAGTCTTTAATAATAGTACAATACTACTTTTCTGAGATAAAAATCCTGTACGAGATTAAAAAAGAAGAAGAGTAATTGCATTGTAGAACAAAATGCTGCAATTTTGGATGGTAGTATGCAATTTTTAGAAGAGAGAGTTTTCGAGTGAATGTGATAAGATCAATTCCTTGGTTGAATCTTCAGCCTCAACTCAGCTAAGTGGTCCTAATCTGTCCTTGGTACTCTGGGTTTAAGTGAGTCTTTAATAATAGTTTAGCACTAGGTCAGTGGTGATGCATGTCATGCATATTAATTATGTGCAAGACCCTCATAGCTAGATTGAACACTGAATACTGTAAATTGTTGAGATATTTTTGAAACATAGTTTACAAATTAAAATAATCTAATCTTTATGTCATGGATGTTGTCTAAACTTTCTAAAATCACATTGACTTCTTTTAAAGGCCTTTGTGCAGCAAGAGGCTTCGCATGATGGTATGCTATGCTTGAATGATTTTATCAGTTGAAAATAGGATTGTATTATATTCTTGTACATCTCTTGAAATGAACATCAAATTGGTGAGTGTATCATGCATTTTCGGTGCTTAAAGTTAAAATTCAACTAGTCTTAGCATTCCTTTCCTGTCAATTTGTAATACTTGTATGGAAAAATGTTCAATACTGCTTGTGTTTGTAGCAAAATCCTTCACCTTTCATGAAAATGCTAAATGCTAAGTTCTCATTAGCTCATGCTTGGTCATTTATGGGGAATTGGAGCTAGTCAAGAGTACATTATTGTGCTGATAAGCACACCAGCTTTTTTGTAACAGGCAGGTGTGAGTGTTTCAGATTTTGTTACCAAGACCTAAGTATCAGAAAAAGAAATTAACAACAAATGTGTCAGAGAAGGATCCATTAGAGGCCACCATTATGGATATGAAAAAAATTGGAAGGTGCATCTGCTGGCATGTATCAGATGCTGTTTTTTATGGGTGCATGTTAGTAAATAACAAGGTGGCCATATTCATTTGCACTAAAAGTTAAGTCTTATAAGGCCATGGTTAGAAAATTAATTATGCAATAAGCCAGCAAGGTAAACTGAGACAGTGATCGAAGCTTTTCCAGTGAACATAACAGCTTACCTTGAACAGCTACATTGGCTGAAGTTGAAATTTTCACATTAAATATTTGGAACAATGTTATGATAGAGGAGAATAAAATTAATCTTCTCCATAACACTTCACAAGCATAATAACTAATTCTAATGTCTTCTTGACGCCCTTAATAAAATTATGCAGTAGATTACGATCCCTCCAATTTTTAAGGTATATTACATAATGAGCTATTCCATGACCCTTGTTTATTTTCACGCTTTGCATATCTCTATTCACAAAGGGTGAATCACTGAATCCACTTAGAGAGGAATCAAGCGTGATATCATCATGGTAAAACTGATACATATTAAGTACTTGCACTGTTCATTGTGTAAACAAGTTTATCTGATGTTTTAAAAGGCATTGACCCATTTTTTATAATTGCATCGATAAAATGTATTTCCATTCTAGGCAATTATGTTGTGGTAGAGGGAAGGGAAAAAATAATATTTATATAAATAATCATAAATTTTGCCTAAAGCACCCTAGCATGTAATGAATGAATATTCACCAAAAATCTTAACCCTAAGAACAAAGTGATCCATACAAACTTGCATGACAGCTGATATAAATATATAAAGTCGAGGAGATAAGCAAAGTGAAACAAATTACTTGCACATAAGAGGTAACCAAAGAGGAACAAAAGAGGAATGGTGAGGCTAAGTCATGACCAATATTATAATCTGGGGAAAGGCCCAACATAATAGCATATAGTGATGCTATCCTTGGAAGTGCTTGAGTATGTCTCGCAAGAAATGAAGAGGAGGAAGCTACCCTAACACATGATGCCAAAGTGATCCTAGAGAAAGTAAAAGTAAAGATTTTATATAGATAGACCTTGTAACTAGCTCTTTATTTTCCATCTTTTGGTCCATGGCAGTAGAATATGACAGGCTTGAATGCAAAAAGCTAGACCTAGAATATGGCCTCATTGTTGTACTAATCTGATCTTACAAGAGAAGCTAATGTCAAAATATTTACTAAATTGCCGAATCGGGTATGGGTGCGGGTACGGGTATGGGTATGTGGATACGGTATGCCGATACAATAAAAAAATTTTGGGGGTTGGGTACGTACGTACAAAAATAAAAATAAAATCATAGATATATACATATTTGTAGCTTATAAAGTAAAAACAAGAATTAAATTTAGATACCACATAAGATGTATATCCTAAACAAGAATTATTATTTATAATTTATAATATCAATTATTAATTATTGAACTAATACTATTAGTAACATATAAAAATTTATAATATAATTAATAATATAATATAGTAATAATTTAATATATACAATATTAAAAATTTAGAAATTATTAATATAGAATTCCAATTAATAATTAATAATTCAAATTTCAATTATTTAACATTTACATCTATTATATTAATTATTAATTTATTAATATATTAATATAAATTAAACTACACTAATAAAATATTAATAATTTTAAAAAATTACAAATACAAATTGAAATTGTTTATATTATATTATTTAATAATCAATATAAAACAATTAATATTAATAAATTTAAACTTTAAACTTTGAAATTTTAATATACTATAAATTATTTAACTTTAACTTTTAAATTTAATATATTATAAATTATATAACTTTAACTTTTAAATTTTAATATATTATAAATTATTTAACTACGAAAATATTAAAATTTAAAGATTTAAAGTTTAAATTTTAAAACTATTAACAATAATTATTAATAAATTTAGATTACAATGAAAAACATTTAGGGATTCAAAATGTTTAATGTTTTAACTTTTAAAATATTCAAACCTTTAAAAATTAAAACCCTGCGTATTCTAGCAGAGAAAAAAATTGAAGCATTCTTCTCCTTGTGCTCTCTTTTCATCCTGATGATGGATCATGGAGTGTGATCCGAAACATTGATGCAAAAAGTTTATACACAATCAAATCCAGAAATCTTGAATTCAAATATTTAAAAGCCTTGAAAACATTGAACCTTCGTAGATGCAGCCTATGGTGGCTTTAAAATTGCAAACTCTACCGTTCACATTCTCTCCCGTGTTCTCTCCCTTCTGCGTCCTTTTTTTTTTGTCGAAATCAACTCCTCTGTGAATGTTTTCTTTGCAATTGGGGGTGCTAGAATGGAAGGAATGGAAGTAGGGAAAATAAAATGGAAGCTCGGATTTAGGTGCAACTCTTTGAAACGCTCTGCAATCACGTTGGAATCACCACATTGACTTGGAAAACGTTTCAGACTTGAAGAAACCGAACCCATTGCGATTTTGTGGGGTTTCCAAAACGAATCCGATTTTGAAACATACCGTACCTGGAATCATTGGCATTAAACACTGATGCTTCATAATGATGAATGATCAGGATCAAGAATTGAGTTGAATGATTGGGATTAGGATTAGGAAGTAACCCTAGTTGCTCATTACCCTTCTCCAACCTATCAGTAATTGCACCAGAGAATGGCAGAGGGCCCTTAGTGGCCACAACATATTTTGAAAATCTCAGGACTCGGCAAATTTATCGAACACTTGAAAATACATAATTTTTAAAAATATTCTTTAAAATACAATGTTATTCTTGACATTAATATTTTAATTAAGTTACATAATGTTATAATAAAGTTTCTATACTACTCTTAGTTGTTAAAAATAATAATATTTCCTTATAGAAATATTATTTATTATTATCATTATTTTCTTTTATCTCATAACAATAATAATTTTCATCTTAATAATTTCACTATTTAACATTAACCATAATGTAAATATGTTTATTTATATTAATAACTCTAACATTAGCCACTAATATCACTAATAACAAATATTATCATAATTTGATTTTCAAAAAGCTATATTGATTTCACATATACTACCAAAGATAATAAATTTCATGTTAATATTATTGTTTATATTAATAGCTATTAATTTTTAGATCAGAAATGAATAATAAGCAGAAAAACACAACATAGAGTAGAAGACACAGCAATTTATCTTGGGAAAACCCTTCTACACAAGGGAAAAACCCAGCAGCAAATTATTCACTTTTAAATCAGAAATAATAGTGCAGAAGTAGCACTTAGAATCAGGCCCTAGAAAGGCCAAATATCATACAATAGACCAGCACTTGAAGATAGTGCGAAATTCTTAGTCACAAAGAATAAAACTCTTCTTCTTGAGTGCGAATCTGCTCCTGATGTGATAGGAAATCAAATTGAGATGGAATGAATGATTAAATGTGGAGAGACTCTCTCCTATATATATTGATCTAGGCGTCTATCTCCTCTAGAGCCGACCTAGAAATTGCAATATTTGTTTTCTAATTAAAAGGCCGACTTGCCTTGAGTAATAATTCTTTGGGAAATACCTCCCGCAGCTACAAAAACGCTAACACTCCCTCTTAGCTAGGGAGGTATTTCAAATAGCTGGTCATGGATTCTCTCAACATGACGTCCACAATGGCTACACCCAATTGTGGAAAACACACCTCAGTCTCAGAGATGTGATCTGTACAAGGGCTTTCACCTCATATTTCTCAGTCTCAGAGAAATATACACTACAAGGGCTTTCAACTCATATTTCTCCGTCTTAGATGAATATACACTACAAGGGCTTTCACCTCATATTTCTCCATCTTAGAGAAATATACATTACAACAAATCTTAATAATGTTGTGACTCCCTCTCAGTGAGTGCGTCATTTTCCACATCCTTTGTAGCCTCTGTTGGCTTGTCAGACTCCCTCTGAATGTCATTTCCACCTTCATGAAGTATCCTTTAGATCTCTTGAAGGTTTCCTCCTATTCGAAGTAACTGGTCATAATGACAATCTGTATAGGTTCTCCTGGCGGATGCCAAGCACATGAGCTAAATTTATGCTGGAGTTCTTCGGCCATGCAAGAAACTTTCCTTCAGAGAAGGCAACCTTGTACCATTTGTCCTCCAAGGCTGAGATGGAGACAAGGTTCCTTTTGATCCTAGGTACGAACAATACATCACTCAAATAAAGAGGGATACCTAAATCTAGTTGGAAGGAAGTGGCTCCAACTCCCTTTACGACATAACTAGCATCATCTCCAATTATCACTTGTAAGTTAGACTCTTTCTCTACTAAGTTTGTAAGATGCTCTCTGTAGCTTGTAATGTGATATGAAGCACCACTATCTATCAACCAAGTATCATTGTTAGATTGTACGTTACTTGAAAGAGCAGAGATGAATAGGAATCCTTCTGAATCGACTTTAGAATGGCTTGACATCCTTCTGAGATGTCTCTACGTCAATTTTTGCAGTAGAAACATGCTGCAATAACTGTAATTTACAGTCTTGAGAATAGTGTCGATACTTGTCACACCTGTAACATTGACTATGAGAAAGATCCTTCCTTTTCGATTCTGGAACATAATCTGTTTTTCTGTCTTGATTTCTCCTGAAGGTGCCTCTTTTTCCTTCTCTTCCTCTGCCTCTTTCTATGGTAGCATTTGCAGTCAGAACTTGATTTTCTTCATTATAGGAGTTTTGCCCATTTCCTCTTGCTACCAATTTGGTTTCTTCTTGAATATAGTCAGCCCGAAGGTGATCAAACTTGGGCAACTTGGACCTCCCACTGATGCTCTGAATAAAAAGGCTCCCAAGATTGGGGAAGATCATTTAGTGCCAACATAACAAGATCTTTGTTTGCAACTATATCCCCAATAGTGCTCAACTGATCTCTCAAATCAGAAATCTTCATAAAGAATGAAATGACTGAATCTTCTTTAGCCATTTTTACATGATGAAGCTGTTGTTTTAGAGCAAGGGTTTTGCTGATATTGTTGATCTCATACAGTCCTTTTAGAGTTTCAAACATTTCTTTAGCTGTCTTCATCTTGGAGATGATCGGTACTAGGTGATCCATCACAGAGTCTATCATGATCTTTCTAGCCTTCGTGCCATTTTTCTTCCACTGGATTTTCTCTGTGTCTTCAGATGGCTCGGGCATGCCATTTTCTACGAATTCTAGAAGATCATTCTCTTCTAAGGCAATGAGTACCCTAGGCTTCCAAGAGTTGAAGTTTGAAGCTCCATCAAGCCTATCTTCTACCTTGACACTGGTCACCATCTTCTTTTTCCTGAGTAACTGCCCTAAAGAATTGTCTTCTACTCAAATTCGAAAGCAACCGGATGTTGGATCTGCCCTAGATCCCTTCAAGGTCTTCAACAAAATTTGCTTACTACAAAAATATGCTTTGAATTTGTACTCACATAACCTACACTCAGATCTGCAATTTGATACTCAATAAATACTATCAAATATGAACTTTATCTTCAATAGAAATCTGCATTAAGTCTGCTCAAGATATATGATTGATTTCTGCTTATAACTCTACTCTTTTCTGCTGTAGATTTGCTCCTCCAAATATCTGATTTTAACTCATCAGTTTGCTACAAATTCTGCTCTATATCTGTTCTTAGGTCTGCACAAATTCACCTTCAAAGTTTGCTCATAGTCTGCAAAATTTATCTTCAAGCTCTGTGCCTAGGTCTGCAATAATTCGCCTTCAAGGTCTGCCCTTAGGTCTGCAATAATTCTACTACGAATCGCCTTTGGATCTGCTAACATTGCTTCACAAAATCTCCTTAAATGTTGCACTTAAATCCTCTTCAGGTCTGCTCTTATCTCTCCTTTAGATCCGCTCCTATGTATGCATTAATTCTCCTTCAATTTGCTCAAACATTCACTTTAGATCTGCATCTAAAGTCTGCTTTAGATCTGCTAGGAATGGGAATGATATTCAATGAAGAAATGCTTAGTCAAATCTGATCGGATATTCCTAAACCTTGCTCTGATACCAAGTTAATTTTCAGATCAGAAATGAACAATAAGCAGAAAAACACAACATAGAGTAGAAGACACAACAATTTATCTTGGGAAAACCCTTTTACACAAGGGAAAAACCCAGCAGCAAATTATTCACTTTTAAATCAGAAATAATAGTGCAGAAGTAGCACTCAGAATTAGGCCCTAGAAAGGCCGAATATCATACAATAGACCAACATTTGAAGATAGTGCGAAATTCTTAGTCACAAAGAATAAAACTCTTCTTCTTGAATGCGAATCTGCTCCTTGAGTGCGAATCTGCTCCTGATGTGATAGGAAATCAAATTGAGATGGAATGAATGATTAATGTTGACAGACTCTCTCCTATATATACTGATCTAGGCATCTATCTCCTCTAGAGCCGACCTAGAAATTTCAATATTTGTTTTATAATTAATAGGCTGACTTGCCTTGAGTAATAATTCTTTGGGAAATACCTCCCACAGCTACAAAAACACTAACAATAGCAACTATTATTTTTCCATGAGTTTAAAGTTTAGTGGCATAAATTTGATATGGGAAAGTAATTATGAAGGGCAGAAATACTTGTTTTAAATGTAGCGATCCCTAAATCCGTTGCTTTAAATTTGTAAAGTTTGAAAATGCGCATAACTTAGGTCGCAGGTCTACTAAATGGTAAATAAATACCTCTGTCGCTTGCAAAAACAAACAGTCGTCGTCACATCGCCAAGAAACCTTAAATCGCATTGCCAAAATCAATGAAACAGCGTTGCTAAAAATGAGCCCGACCTTTTAAATCTTTAAACCTATGTTGATGCCACGTTTTTGTGGTTTTAAACACAATTTTTGACAGTTTCGCAACGATTTTTTTAGTTTCATGCGCTATGATTTTTAGGTTAAATTGTGTTGGCGTAACAACTAACACCTCTGGAGTGCAAGTTGGTACGGACAGCTAT
>VDFB02365081.1:0-53267 GCA_007258455.2 Sequoia sempervirens
TTGAGGTATAATTAGTTGGATGTGTTAACAAAAAATTGTGATAACTATTCCAACTATGACATTAAGTATAACACATATGTACTTAATCTTGTTCTAGAGGAGATGGATTCGAGTGTATGTGTTTGGATTAAAACACAACATTTATAGTGTGATATTTTCTTTGGTTTCTTATGTTTCCTACTTGGGCTTGATGGAGGATGAAATCATTGTGGTTGAGATGGTGGTCACTTAGTGAATGTCATAGATGCTTTGTTAAGATCATGATCATGGAGGAGCTGGTGTAGCATGGTTGTACCCTTGGTGGCTAATTCATTTTATTGGATCTTTTGTAATTTGTATCGAGTTGGAAAATGTTTTTAAATTATAAGTCTAAAAGAACTAGGCTTTCTTTAGCTAGTTGGGATCATAAATAAGGGACCTCAATCTCTTGCATTAAAAATCCAAATTTGTAAGCTTAGTGGCATAGTTGAGGGGAAAAAAGCCCACAAACTCAATGACCCAACAAGGGTTTGAAACCTGGTGGAAACACCAACACCAAATTTTAACCAATAGACCATGCCCTTAATGGTAAAAAACTTTGTGGTAAATTCTCAATAAAATTTTACACTAGTTTGAGTTAGTGGGGTTCAACTCATAGAGGGCATGGGGACAAGCTTGGTTACTTAATATGGTTATGCTTGAACTTATCTCAAGATGTCCCCATTTAGGAATTAGTCCATGTATTACTATAAATGTGAGTCATAACTTTGGTACATCCCTATTACCACTATAAGAGAGTCCTTGATCAAGTGAGAGAATGTTAGGATTAGATCTTCTATTCACCTTGCATATCATAAGGTGTAATATAACACTAGTTGTATATGGTTAATTATGTGTGTATCTCTAGGAATCGTGGTGTAAGAAAAATGGGATTCCCATGTTTTTTATTAGACTAGTAGGTGAAGGGCCCTGATCCCATGGTTACAGCCAAAACTCAGAAAAAAAATAGGTTGGGAAAAAACACCACTAGTCCAAACCAAAAAACAACATGTCCAGGGTGGCATGAAGGCTAAATAATAGAACATTAACCATAGAACCATTATACATAATAAAAAAAAAATTCTACTAGAGTACTTTAAACTACGAAGACCATTGATCAAGTCCACCATATACCAGCAAGTCTGAAAATATAATAGAGCTATTTGGAAATAACAGTCTGGGATATTAAAATGAAACAAAAAAAGAGTAAGACAACCATAAACAAAAAAAAGAAGATGAAAATACATTACTTGTCTTTTCCAAATAGGTCCCAGTAATCATCAATTAGAGAGATATATTATCTCCAGTCAAGTCCTTCGATCTCATCCAGTTCCTTCAATTCGTCCATCTTTCTCGGCTTTTACAACTTCCTAGTGATCTTAATTATCCAAAACACAATACCGACCATTTCTCTACACATTAGGCCATTTGTTACCTTCATCAATGTGACCAAATTTTTTTCCATATCATCCATTTGCACCTGCATATAGGTTAATCTACTTATTAGATAATCAATGCTAGAGTCTTCAACAATAGTATCATTGCCAGTATTCTCAGATATAGGAGTAGTCAAGGTTTCATTCTTTTGAACATCTTCAATTTCAGTCTACTCCTCATTATCTTCATTCTCCTCCTCAGTTTCCTCTTCACCCATGTCATATGTTGTATCTTCAAATTTCGTCCCATCACTTTCTTCATCAACCCAGGCTTCAAATTCTTCCACCTCCAACTCTTCCTCCTCATGGATGGTGAATTTTTGTTTCCCTTTGATATCTTGGGATGCAACCTTGGCTAGGCGTGTAGATCTACAACCACCACCACCTTGACACTGCTTTGTATCCTTCAAGTCATCAGTTTGCATACCCTCCTTTTCTTCACTTATGGTAATAATTTCACTATGAATTTTAGACTCTTTTTTCAACTTCTTGGACTTGAAAAGTTCTAGGAGAAGAGGGGAATGATTGTGCTTCTCTGGAGTTGCTTTAACAAGCTCATGCTCAATGGAGCCTTTAGTGAGATTCATCAAACCCACAAGGGTTCAGGGATTAGAGCTTTTGGTAGTAGGGGAAGGCCTTTTTGCAGGGGTTAGCTCGTTTCTAGCAACAACAATGGGAGGGAGACCAGGGTTAGGTTCCTTTGTAGGGTTTGTCTCCTCTAATGGCTCCTCATTATCACTGAAATTATGGTTCTAATTACCAACATTACAGTTCTCATTATCCAATCTGGCCGCTAAAGTGTTTTCATGAGGGTTTAGTGCTAACACATGCTTGTAAAGGGAACACATTAATGCTTGATGCAAGGGAGGGCTCACACCATTCTCAATGTTAATTTATAGGGAAGAAAGTAAATAAAACGAAAAATTAAGTTTTTCACCATGCCTTATATGATTCAGCAAGGAACATGATACGTGTGCACTATCATATATCTTCCTTCAAGCATGAAATACCGCATGACAAACATACTCCCCAGGGCATAAGGAGTTGGGAGCTCGAGCCTAGTGTAGCCATTTTGGAATCTAGTAAGGTTCTTGCCTTCATGAAGAAATTTTTCCATAAAATACTAGTATTCGACACCACTCTTTTTTTCCATCTTGATTCCCCAATTTTGCAAACTAGTAGCCTCTACAATAAACTGCACCATCACCTCAAATTTTCTCACTCCTATTGCCACTTTTACCTTCCTCCATGAATTAGTAAACTTTGCAGTAAGACTTTCATTGTATCCCTTCATGGCCTTGAAAAAGGGGACCATACCAACTCTTTCAAAAATTATCCACAAGTCCGCATTTTGTTTAAGTGCCTGGTAGTTTAGAGGTTTTGTGCACTTCCTTGGGCCACCCATCTTTATGCTCTGCAAGCTTTTCAAATTATGCAGAATTTTCTTCATAACCTCACTCCACTTCGACTTCCTACCAAACTTCAGAAGACATAATCAATTTGGAAAGAAACACAAAATGAAGTAACTTTTGAGAAATTTCTCTTAGAAAAAACCAATAACACATTTCTTGGGGCAGCAAGATCATTATTAGTTTTACAACTAATAAATGGCACTTTAATTTTTATATAAGCCAAATCTTCACAATTGTGGGAGAAATTAACATAAGGCGTATCAACATACTTGGATTTGACACCCTTCATCAAATTGATTAAGGCAATGTGATCCTTAACCATCTCGGGAAGGAGATAATTATTATATTTTCCTTAAGAGGATATCTTCATGCATGACACCATACCAATTACCTCATCATTATACTTCATTCCCTTTAAATCACAAGATCGCCCACACTTCCTCTACCTCTCTCAGGCATCATCTTTGCAAGTTGTAAAAATATTCAAAATTTTCTTTTAGGACCTTGTCCTTTAATGACATTGAAAATTGATTATTGACCCAACGGGTCCACCCATTACACCTCAACAATTCATTGGCAACATAGTCAGTAGATATATTCCCTTCTCTATACATATGTTGTACCCTACAATGAGTAAAGAATCTTATAAGTGACAAACACTTATCAATTATATATTTTAATTCCCAGGGAATAGCAACACCTCCATTCAAAATATCCACAATTAGCTTTGAATCTCCTTCCAAAATAACCTTTTTATAACCATAATCCTTTAGAGTCTTTATGACCCCAAAAAACCATAGCATTTTCCTTATTGTTTGAGAAGACACCCAAATTAACACCATAACTCACAATGCAGTCACCTAAGTGGTTTCTGAGTAGACCTCCCGCCCCTGCCATACCTGGGTTACCTTTAGAACACCCGTCAAAATTACACTTAATCCACTCTCTTTCAGGAGGAACCCACATAGTAGACTTCCTAGCCAAAATCTTTGTCCAATTAAGATTATTTAGATCTTTCCTTAGACCCCAGACCTGCTTAATTCTCATCTCTTTATATCGGCCATACTTCTGAGAAGTTGTATCTTCCCACATCACCTATGCTTTTATGCTCATAAAGACCTCAAATTTGCTTCTCTCAACTTCTTTAAAGATCCTATTATTTCTTTCCTTTCATATTCCCTAGGTTAAGGGGCGAATTTGGTTCCAAAGATCCACAATTACCTTATGATAAAATGGGAAATTAGACCAACTTTCAACAAAGGACTTCACAGTATGGGGAAACACCCAGTTAGTGAACAACAAAGGGAGGAAGAATGACCACACTTCTCTAGAAAACTAGTAGTGAAAGAAAGGATGCATAATAGACTCTTCATCCTGCTTGAAACCCTCTCCTAACCAGGTTATCAATAGTAAGAATTCTTCCATGTGAAGCAACCCACCATAAAATATTGATTTTTGGCACCATGTTTTTTATCCACACTTTATCCTAGTGATAGTCTCTATTGTCAATAAGAGGTTTGACCAATTCATTATAAGCATGTTTGACAAAAAAACAACCAGAAGAGCTCCCTTTCCACACCCATTCATCTTCCCTTTCAATGGAAAACCACTTCGCCTCCCCGAGATTGTGTAACCTTAACAAGATCGGATCCCAGTTGATTTGTCTTTGGCCTCTTAAGTTGACACTCCTTAACAACAAGTTGAACTCCTTTCATTTAGGTTCGTCCACCTCACAATTGACATACTCTGACACCTTTTTGCCACATATACTTGTCAAGCTTTATTTAAGGGGATTAAATCCATCAGATGAGGAGAGAGGGGAAGCCTCAATCCAGGGGTCTTTCCAGAAGTTAGTGTCTTTACCATTACCAATCCTCTTTCTAAATCCCAATTACAATACATTTTTTATTTTAATAAGATGGTTCCATAGAATATACCCACTAGGTAAGTCAGTCACAGAGAGGAAGCAACTAGGATTTATGTTCTTCAAATACTTAGCTTGGAAAATCTTCAGCCAGTCCTTTGACCCTTCCAAAAGATTACAGCCCACCTTAGCAGTTAAGGCTTTGTTAAGCAATTTGTTTCTCCTTACCCCCAACTCTCCTACACTTTTTGGAGTGCACACTTTTTCCTAACTTACCAGAGACAAACTATTTTTCTCCTCAGTCCCAAACCACATAAATATTATTTGAATTTGCTCTATTTTTTCCCCTATGAAGGTTGGTATTTTGAAGAGGGAAAGGTAATAAATTGGGATATTCTATAAGGAGGCTTTTAACAGTTGGATCTTCCCTGCTAAGCTTAGAAGTTTCCCCTTCCACCCAGCCAACTTATTTTGAACTCTCTTTATCAGGTGGTTCCAATAGTTATTTTCCAAATTTCTTGAGATCAAGGGTAACCCCATGTAATCTACTAGTAGAACAGCTTCCTGACATCCCAATATCTTCACCACTCTTTCTTTCACAACTTGGTATGCATTCAATAAGTATATCTTGCTTTTTTCATAGTTTATATACTAGCCAAAAAAAAATCATAATCATTTAGAAGCAATTTCTAGAGGTTGGCTTCTCCCATTGAGGCTTCACCAAATAGGAGTGTGTCATCAACAAATTGTTGGTGGGAGTCAGGTAGGAGAGACGAAGTAACTTTAACACCTTTAAGGGCTTTAGAGTCAATAAGCTTTTGGATAACCCTACCTAATACCTCATCAAGTATTATGAAAAGATAGGGTGAGAGGGGGTCACCTTGCCTCAGGCCTCAACCATAAGAGAAATAACCTTGGGGGACACCATTAACAAAAACAAAGCACATAGGAGAAGTGACATAGGTAGAAAGCAGCTTTAGTAATCTTCCCTCAATCCCAAATTTCCTAAGAAAAAAAAAAGAGAAACGACCAAGAGACTCTATCATAGGCCTTAGAGATATCAATTTTGAAGGCCATCCTAGGGTTTTTATTGTGGTCCATAGAGTGGGGGATTTTGTGGGTAGAGATAACAACATCAAGAATGTTTCTGCCTTGGACAAATCCTTTTTGGTTCAGGGCAATCATTTTACCTAAAACAACTTTAAGTCTAAACAACAAGATCTTGGAGAATATTTTATAGATAGTATTACAAAGGCTAATAGGTCTAAAATCTTTAAGAGAAGAAGCATCATCATTCTTGGGAATAAGAGAAATAAAGGTGACATTAAGTTGGTTTAGAAGTCTACCTGACCTAAAGAAATCCCTAGCAACATTATGTATGTCAAATTTAACAATATCCTAGTAAGTTTGAAAAAACCAGGAGGAAACCCATCAGGGCTAGGGGATTTATAATCCCCAAAAGAGAACACAACCTTTTTAACTTCTTCCATAGAAACAACGTTAGTCGTAATCTTTAAGTCTTGTTCAAAAATAAATTTTGGGATCACCTCAAGGAAGTCATCATTTACTTAATTAGTATTAATTTGGACATTCTGGTAAGAGGAGAAGAATTTAATAGCTTCCCCAAAAACTTCTTTCTGGATTGAGACCATGGTACCATCATCTTTCTTGAGCAATTTGATCCTATTCTTGCTTCTATGTTTCAAGGTAGATTGGTGGAATAATTTAGTGTTGCGGCCCCCTTCAGTAAGCCATTGAACCTGATAATTTTGCTTCCAAAATATTTCCTCCTTTTTATTAACCTTAAACCATTGGGATCTTGGGTCACATTCTTTTATGCATATCTCATCATCCATAGGGTCAACTTCCTTTTTGTCCTGAAATTCCTTTAAGCTATTTCCTAGAGATTTATTAATCTCAAAGATGTTACCAAAAGTAACTTTATTCCACTCTTTCACTCTCTACTTGATTATACTCAACTTCTCCACCAAGAAAAACATAGGGGTGCCACAAATAGGTTCCTCCCACCAATTTTTTAATAAAATAGAAAAATTCAGGTGAAGGCTCCACATTATTTCAAATCTAAAAGGGAAGGGGCCATTATTGTGGTTAGCATTTCTTTTCAGTACTAGAGGATTATGATCATAACCAGACCTAGGAAGAGTAGATAGGGAATGAAATTAAGAAATGTTCCAATTGGAAGAGATCAGAAATCTATCCAACTTAACTTGAATCAATTGATTGTCATTCCTTCTATTAGACCAAGCTAATTTAGATCCCTGAAGAGGAATATCAATAAGCCTAGTAGAATTTAGGAAACCAACTAGTTCCATCATACTATTAGTATAATCATGCAGGTCCTAAAATTTTTTTGAAGGAAGAAGGGGGGAATTGAAATCCTCTCCCAACATCCAATGGTCATCCTTTCTATTTTTATAGCATCATTTAGATCCTCCCAAAGCTGCAACCTGTCCCTACTGGAATTAGGAGCATATATATTAATTAAATTCCATTTCTCCTGAGAATCCAGATCTTCCAAAGAAATCGTCAAACTGTTCCTACCAATAGAGCTCAAAGTTCCTTTTAATTTTAAGGGATTCCAAAGAGTAACAATTCCCCCCGAGGCTCCTTCTTCACTCTAGGCCAGATACTCAAAATCACCCTATCAAAGGTCTCCTTCATTTTGGTTTCTTGAAGGAGAAAAACATCCACTTTATTTTCCAAGATATAGGTTCTAACCAAAAAATGTTTTTAAGGGTTGTTTGGGCCCCTGATATTCCAAGAGAGAAACTTCATAGAGAAACAAACCAAGGACAACAACACCAAAGGCCCAAAGAGGATCAACCAGGGCTACTTCTTTTTGGACTTTGATCTCGTGATTGAGTCCAAGGTTTTTTTTTTACCTACAAAAACATCCCTCATTGTATCCTTGTTCTTGGAATCCTTTTGGGATGGTCTTCCTACCTTATTTACCCTTCCTACATCCAGATTCTTTTTCTTTTTAGACTTATTAGGTGCTTGTAACTAGTCATCCTCATCTTCTTTTTCATTAGGGTGAGGAGGAAACCCCAACAAGGCCAAGAATTCATTCAACTTTCCTACCTCCTGAGATGAAAATGACATTTCCTCCAGGGATAGATTGGGGTCTGAAGACACTAATTCACCTTCTTCCAATTCAGCTCCATCTTTCAAATAGGAACCACAACCTCGTTTGACTGCAAGCCAACTAAGGGCCCCCCTTAACTTCATCCATTTTGTCAATACTATTTTCCCCAATGGTAGGAATCTCATCTTTCCAAAAGATCGGGGTTGGGAAACTATCGACAGGGCCAACATTCAAGAGGTTCAGACTAGCCAAGTCACTAGAAACAACAAGAGGCTTCGTAGGGGCAGCGACCAAGCCACAAGCAGGGACATCCTTTGCAAAGATGAAAACATCCATAGGGGAAGAAGATATATCAAGGTGATGAGTAGCAGGGGCAACAACAAAGGGCTTAACCACCTGCTTAGAAAGGGAATGCTCGATTTCAAAGGTTCCATCAATAGGCCTTTTCTCACATGAATCAATGAGGTGACCAAATTTCTTACAAAGCTAGCAGGAATGATGAGAATTTTCATATTCAAGGGGTTATGTATAGTTGCCAAATTTAGAATTAAGGAGAGCAAAGGTTGGCATAATCGTATTAACAACCACATTTACACAAATACGAGAATAGACAAGTCTAGACTTCTTCTGCATGATCTTGTCTACAGCCAAAAGACTACCAAAATAATTTGCAATCCCTTTTAGGATACACGTCTCCCAGAATTCAAGGGTAACCCAAGGAGGCAAACCCAGGTTGGAGCCATAGCCCCCAGGTTAGCAGTAGGATTAAACCGCGGTTTCCACTTGCAGAGGGAAAGGAAATTCTTATAGCCAAAATCAAAGGTCCAAGGGCCACCCGTTAACACTTTCAACATATCTTCATGAACCACAAAAGAGAAAAGGAAGATACCTCTTGGCATAGCATTAATGGAGACATTGCCTTTAAGATTCCAAGTTGAGGTAGCCCAATGATGAACTTGTTCAATATTGGGACGATAGGCCAAAATTTGTCAACCAATGCTAGTTTAAGGCTATTCATAGCCTTTAACATCAAAGCTTCAGGGATGTCGACTTCCTAGCCAGTCACAGAACAGGAAGCAGACTCCAAAAACCTTTTACCTAAAGTTGGAAAGCTAGTACCCACTAGTTTTTCCACATAGTATGTCAGTTCTTCTTCAGAGAAGAAAGAATCTAACTCGAGAGAAGGGGACAAAGGCAACTTTCCAGAAATATCTCTGGTCCTTCTCCCTAGGGAAAGGATAAAGGTACAGGAAGAAGAAGTCACATGGGGAACAACAACAATGGTTCCTGCCATAGCAAACACAATGCTAGACAAAGAGACAATAGCCATGGAATGGGGAGCCTTCCTTAGCCCCCCTCTGAATCGACCCATGAGGCAATCAAATCAAAGCAGGGATGGAAATTCAAAAAAATAGCTAGAGGGGGAAAGTTGCAGAGCAAGAGCCAAGTCTTGAAGCCAAATGGGGATGCCCATGTTAGAGGGGTGAAATATGTAATTATTTTATTACTCTTCAGAGATTGAAATATAACTACAATGAACCATTAAAAAGGGGGTTACATAGTGGACTTAGAAAATCTTCCATTAATATTTGGTATAAGAGGTAATTAGTGCTTCATGGGGGAATGCTTGAGAGTTACTTGTGCAACTTTCATGATGAAGATGGAAATTCAAAAAAATAGCTAGAGGGGGAAAGTTGCAGAGCAAGAGCCAAGTCCTGAAGCCAAATGGGGATGCCCATGTTAGAGGGGTGAAGTATGTAATTATTTTATTACTCTTCAGAGATAGAAATATAACTACAATGAAACATTAAAAAGGGGGTTACATAGTGGACTTAAAGAATCTTCCATTAATATTTGGTATAAGAGGTAATTAGTGCTTCATGGGGGAATGCTTGAGAGTTACTTGTGCAACTTTCATGATGAAGGTAAAATATGCTTATGTAGGAGTTTTTTTCTATTTTTGGATGGGTCCACATATGAGAGGGTTTTGATAATTCTTACCATAATATTTTGAAACCTTGTTTTGGCCAGTCATATTTTTTTTTAGTATTTTTCTAGGATTTGTTAAGTCTATATATATTGGAGGCATGGTATAGTGGATGTATGGAATGCATTTTGTGTAGGGTTATTTTGTTGATTTTCCTCTAAAGGAGTAGGAGTGTTGATCTCATTAAATTATTGCATGTAAACTTTTTGAATGCATTGATTTGGAGACTAGGTTTTTCTCAAAGTGTATCTATATCTCTTTTCTTCTTGGGTTGATTCTATTCTCATTATTTTTTGATTGTTTATTTTTGATAAAAAAATTGGTTTAGGATCTAAGAACCATGGAAATTTGGGGAAACCCCATATCACTAGGCTATTGCCCATATAGAGTCACAAGTTTGATGAGATACCAACCAAAAAGACCTATCTAAAATACCAATCCATATTTAAACCCCACAAAAAAGTTTGAAGTCACATAATGCTACCACCCTACTACCAATAGGCTATCAAATTAACATATAAAAGTATGAGTATCAAAGGAAGGTTTGAGGAAAATTACACAAGCCTCATGAAACCCTTATTTATTGGACTTAAAATTAACACATGAAATATTAAGGACCGAAGCCTTCTTCTCCATGAATTCCTCCACTTTCTCCTCATCATCACAATAGTTTGAAAACACTAGAATCACATCCTCCAACAAAATCACCTTTATTTGCAGATCAATCTCCTTGATAGCCCATTACAGACAAATTTGGTATCGTTTAATTCCATGGAGATGTTCTAGGAATTTGTTGAAATGGACCCCCACTTGATCCACCACATTGTTGATATCATCATGCAACAAATAATAACTAGTAGTCATTGATATCATAGAAGCACAAGATAGGGATTGAGAAACATCAAATATATTCGACTTTCCTTATGTATACCTTGGGTCTAATAAAATATTAGCAACCACTGAGCAAATTTAAAGTCTAAGAGACCTGTCACCCATCCATGTTTTTTCTGAATTCCAAAATCCTAACCATCTACAACCAAAGAGTAGAATTCGAGATATCTTTATTCACAAAATCCATAAAATCCACCATTGCCTCCTCTGTAGAGACTTGATGCTTACACTTTATAGGAGGTTTAACCTCTACTTTTTGCTTCCCTTGGGCACCACCTCACATTCTACCACCCAAATAACACACACCAATTGCAAATTCTATGGCAAAGAATGTTGGGTGAAAATTATGTAATCAACTTTTCAATAGATTACACAACTAGGACTTCAGCCACATCTATGTGAGATGTAATCTCTCCTCTCAGAAAGGGGAAGCACCCTTCTTACTGCTTTCAAAAACAAGTAAAACTAACTAAGTATTTACATCATGTACACTATGATTAATGGATTCAGGGTGTGTCACATTCATCCTTCTCTCTTTTTTCAGAGAAGATGTTTTACAATGCTCCACGGTCGGTAGTTCTGATTCGGCACAACTTCAAACTAAAGAAAAATCAATAATTCCAATATCTCTATCTTCACAAAGCAAAGAGTGGAGATACTAGTATGATAAAAATAACAATAAAAATGAGAAAGGAAAGCTTACAAAGGCACAAAGTCATTCTCTAACTTTCCAACAGTAGATCCTTGAGATATGTCACAAGTGTTATATTAGAAGCAAGAAGTCTTCTAGATACATCACCACAATAGTTCCACGAACAGTGTGAACAAATGCAAGAACAAAGTCTTGCAATTTATCCACCAAAGGTTACTCCAACATAAACTTAAATTCAAAGTAAAGAATGTAACACAAAGTTGACATAGATTTACTTGACGCCCTTAGATCTCACACAATAATTACTACCAATCTTAATCAACTTCCAAAGACAATTGATCCAACACAAAATCTGGTATGCAACTTCCTTCTTTATTGATAAGATTTAGATTCACAAAGTTGAACACAAAGTTTCATACATTTGTTGCAAAATGAGCAACACTTTGTTGCTATAGATAAAAGATAAACAATACAATAAAAAATCCTCATATATATAGAGGAGAGGGATGAGAAAATCTAGGAAATCAAAGGAGTAAAATTAGGAAAGTTAGGTGAGCTAATTAAGGAAAATATCACCTAACTTTGACCAAAGTCAAAGTCTAATTTGTCTTCAAGAAATTACATCTTAGATTTTTGGTGCAATTACATTTTGAGAAAAGACATTTAAGATGTCAAAAACTATTTACAAGATGCATAATGGAAAGCATCAAAAATTTTAACACTCGGAAATTATGAATCTTCATGGTTCCTTGCTTGGGTGCGGAAGTCTTCATACTTCTTCTTGGTTTCTTGCATGAAATTCTCATCCGAACCAATGGTGTGAATCCTTGTGATAGATCTCATGGCATATGAGTGAGCCTTTTTGCACCTATCAAGATGCGTTTTAAGGTTATCCAATGTAAGCCTTGTATCACAAATGACATCCAAAGAGGCTTCTGAAAATTCTGCACTGTCAACCAACTTCATGATGGATTCTTTGAAGATCTGGGATAGTTCTGTGGCCGACAAGAAGATATGATTCTCCTCAAGAAGCTACCCTAGTAACTCCTTGATTCCTCTTTCAAGAATTACACGATGCTTTTTGACATCTTCCTACACTTGGTGGAGATCCTTTGTAAGAGACTCAATCACTTGAATACGGTGCTTCAATGATTCTCTTACTTCTATATATTTTTCCTTGTCGGGAATCACCCTAGCTTCCACCAACTTATTGAGCTTTGCCTATTTCATCTGTGACCACCACAACAAGAATTTTTCCATTTCTTTGCGCTCTTGGGAAAGTACACTCTCCTCCTTATCAAGTTATGTTTTGAGCTTGGCTATCAGAGTAGCTTTTTCATCTACAACAATTATAATTTGAGAATCGTGTTCTATGATATTTTTGATGAAATCATACAACACCCTAACTTTGGAGGAAAATTTCTCAACTTTCTTGATAGCTACATCCTCAACACTTATCATTTCTAACGGTTGTGCATTACTTGTAGATCCTACAAGTCTCCTTACAATAGTGGCATAATGCCCCGCCCTTTGTTTGTACGCGTTTTGAGCTTGCTCCATTTTGTCCAGTCTCCCAGCTAGTATATCCAAAGTCACCTGTGCATCTTCTTTTGCACTTTCATTTGTAACCTTGCCAAGTTGGACCCTTGTCATTGTGTAATCCTCCACATTGACATCTCCTTCCTCCTGAGGTGGTATGCCAATTTTTGCATATTTATGACCAGTCTTGTCAACATTTAGCTATGAATACACTTTTTCCTTTTTCTTCCCCTTAGCTTTTGGAGGGACTATCTCTTCAAGGTCAAGCTCTTATGGAGAAATCATTTCCTTCTTTCACTTTGACACTTGAGATATCAACCAAGGGGGAAGAGAGGAGGTACGAGCTTCTGGATTAACTGTCAACTATGTTGACATCGTCACTTCTGAAGTAACAATTGGTATTGTGACAATGGGCACAATGTTTGTCATAACTGCTTCTGTAGTTGGCACATTGAGCTGATCAGGCATGGATTCATTCATGAATCAATTAAAATTAGTCTCTGAAGTGATATCATATGATGGCAATGACAGGCTAGGAATAGATGATGGAGGACTTGACAAAATATTAACTGTGTGTATACTTGTCATTGAAGGGGTATCAAGTATGGTTGATGTTACAGGGGTAGATGAAACATCCACTCTAGATATGATGGTGGTGGGAATAGGTGATGTATGAATAGGTGGTGGAGGAGTGTTTGGATTTGGAGGTGTATGAGGAACATTTAAAATTACCAATGATGATGTTCTGGGAAGTTCAACTACATTCACAGGTGGAGACATAGTTCTTTCTTCATCACGCCCTCTGTCCTGTTGATCATCCTCTTGTCCTTTTGACTTTGGTTCACCTTCATAATCACCTTCAGAATCTTGTTCACCTTCAAAATCTTCTTCTTCATCAGAGTCTGCTTCTGTTGAATCTTCTTCTTCAATGGATTGATCACTGGAATTTCCTTCTTTATCATAATCTATCTCTTTGGAAACAACCCCTTTTTCTTTGGAGTGAGATGGTTTAGATTCCATAGTTTCTCCTTCTAGGATGACCTATGTGTCCTTGCCGATAGTGAACTTGATCCTTGGGCCTCTTCGTGAAGAAGTGGGAAGAGCTACAGATTTATCCTTCATGCAGAGTTCTTGCTGTCGGCCAGCTTCTGCTTCATATTCTTCTCCCTTAGAATCTGTTTTGAAAGTTTTCATCTCAAATCCGTGCTTGTGTAACCACTTTGCAGTGTTAGACAAAATTGGTACCAATCTTTCCTTGATGGAAATACTTTCTTTTTTGGACCATTAAATTGCAGGCAACGACCTCCTAGCTATTTCTTGTTCATTGTAGATAGTGTTCATGATGTCACAAGGATTTGTGAAATTCTCTAGTAGGTCAACAACACCAAGATCTCTAATTTTCTATACGGTTAGCCTGCAGTAATCCATCTTACAAATGACCTCCTCATCTCTGCAATCAGCCCATATGTCTTCCAAGCGGTCCCTGTGTTGATGAACCTTTTGCAACTTCTTCCTGACATCCCGGTAGTCAAAATCAAACATGTATCTATAGGTCCTGATTGTCATGACTTTCATTTCTACATAGAACGATTTAGCTTTTTGTACACTTTTGATGTTATACCTATTGATTGCCAATGGGAATTTGAATCCATGCTTGTGAATATTCCTCCGCTCTTTGTACATTGAGATCAGCTGTTTGCACATCTCCATGAGAATCCACTTGTCTAAGGGGTATCTGGGCAACATGTAAGGGCAACTAGTGTAGCACCCTACTCTTAGGTAAGTAAAAGTTGGGAATTGTAGATATATGCATCCGAATTTACTTACCACTTTGTAGGCCTCATTAGATACTCTTTCTTTTTGAGAGTTGGATCAAAGTTGAAAAGCAGAGGCACAAAAAAAGCTTCAATAACCCTCCTAAAATGATGAAAGCTTTCCTTCAATTCTAGTTGATAGAAAAATTTGTACACATGTACAAACATTCAGTTCCCTTTTGTGGATAGACCCAGAAATTGCCTCATCACGGTTGCAGCATACACCAAGTAAGAAGTCATGTAGAACTTCAAGGGGGTTGGTACATTGATTAGCTATTCATGTATTTCATCACTGATCTGTTTGCCCCAATCAATATGGACTTTTTGTCTTCTTATGATTCTGATGTATTCATACATCTAGTCATGAAAATAGGATGATTCAGGCAACCCCTTCACTCTACTCAAAAGTGTGATCATATCTCTGACATCTTCCTTGAAGTCACTTCGTGGAAGTCCCTTTGTCCATCTGGAAACAATGTGCATAAGTTTTTTCAACCATTGACTATTTATCAAGTTTTTATCCTTGTCGGGATTTGAGTCATAGACCTCCTACGCTTGTTGTATCGAGATGTCAGTGTACTTCTCGATCTGTGAAACTCTGAAAACAATATCAAAGAAGTCAGGGTCAAGTCTCAATATCTCATGCCTAGAAGAATCAATCACACTTCTTTCCCTAATGTAATGGGATGCAACTTGAAGGATAAATTTTGTATTATGTGCAGAGGTAGGGAACATAGACACCAAATGCAAATTATTGTGCATGGTGGCTCTCAGAGAATCTTCAAGAGGCTTCTTCTCAGTTCTTTTCGCAAAATCAACTAGGTCTTGATGACCAACCTATGTGTCTTTAATCTCATCCACCTTTGAGACCACTATTGTCTGCAGATAAACAACTTGATATTTTTACTTCATTTTATTTTTAGCCCTTGAAGAAGATGGAGGTTTTTGGGTAGTCATCTGAGAGCAATTGAATCAACAAGCAACAACTTCAAGAATCTTTTGATGAGATTTGAAAAGAAAATGCAAGATGTGGAATCAAAAAATGTTAGTCAGAAAACAACATTGGGATGCATGAAGCGAACAACAATGTCAAGCAAGCATGAAACGGGCGATGAAGCACAAAAAATGATGCATGAAGTGGAAAAAATGAGATTTGGAACGAAGCTTGGAAGATTTGAAGTGTTTTAAGGAAAAACAGGAAAAAGTGTAAGGGCACTGAAAATCAGCGCCCTTGCACTTTGAGGAAATCCAACTTGGTGCAGTGGCGTTGATTTTTAGTGCCCTTGCACTTTTGAAGTGTTAGGAAAATTTTCATGATGTCAGTGCACTGAAAATCAACACCCTGACACTTGCTTCTGAATGCATAAGTTTGCAATGTGGGTCAAAAAGCATGCCTTAACACTTGCAAACTTCATGTAACTTGGAGATTTTGTAGTGTAGACCTGTCTTGGTGTAAACGCCTTCAAAAATAGCGCCATAGCATTGAAAGTGAAACTCATTCACAATAAGTGCGAACTTCATTCTATAAAACCCGTGCATGTTTCACATCGAACAAGAAGGTAAGCAAAATGCATTTGAAGATGATAGGCGAAACACAAGTTAGACAAATGCGCACAATTTGAGAAAAACAAAAAAGATCAACACAAATGATGGAGAGAACCCCATTTCCTTTGGGAAAGAAAACACGTTGGAAGATGAAGAAAAACCCACATGCATTTGGAGAATGAAGTAGATTGAAAGAAAAGGAAAACATGTTTTGAGATGGTGTTAAATCAAGAAAACAAAACAAAAAAATGTATTTACAAATCTAAGTAAAAAATGTAGACATAGAGACAAAGTAATGAAAAAGGAAAGAATAAATAATCATACCCGAAACAAGAAAGAATACCTAGCTCGACCAAGATGGAGATCTTCACAAAAAACACATTTTTGGAGGAGGTAGATGTGCGCCCAACAAAGAGAGGCGAAAAAAATATGTCAAGAATGAAGAAAAAGTAACCAAAAATCAATTTTAAGTGATTTAGAAGTGTTATAAAGTTAACTCAATTCACCCATTTAACGAGGCATGAATTAAGGCACTTTCAGTGAAAAGTGCAAAAGAGGAGAAAAAAGACGCCTTAGTAAAAAATGACTAAGTTAGGAAGAAAAGTGCAAGGGTGCTAAAAATCAACACCTTTGCACCAAAACAAAATCACTGAAGTGCAGGGGCGCTGATTTTTAGTGTCCTTGCCATTTTGACACTTAGTGAGTTTTCCAAAAAGAAGTATAGCGCTGTTTTTTAAGACAACTACACTTTTCACAATTTACTAAGTATCAACAGTGAGAGTTCGCGAAGGTACTCGTTTCAAAGGTCTTCACAAGGTGAATGTAGGGGGATGCTCAAACTGTCTGTTTGAGGTTTTGGAATGCACTTTGAGGTGGATTGAAAATCACCTCGTTTTACATGCTTGAACTTCACAAACCTAGGAAACAAACAAGTTTCGTAGGGGGTTATCCATGGAAAGAGCGCTGCTTGATTCCGTGATAACAAAGAGCCAAAAATTTAACTTCCTACAACCAAAATGAATGAGCCAACTCTTGTCATAATCAACTTCAATGAAAATAAATGCCCAATAATGTCTCCTCATAATTACTTCTGACACACCATTCTGATTATTACTCTAGTACTTACTTTTGTCATTCCAACCTATTATCAAGTGATTCTTTTTTTAATGTTATTTACATGTTGGAATGTTCAAAATTTTGGAGATTTATTTTCTATAATATTCTCAAAATATGAAAATACCTACATGTTTAGTAGTTACTTTTTATTTTAAATAATGCATTTTTGTTTTTCCCTTCTTAATCCTTAAGTATTTAGAGGAACAATGTCACACACATTATTTTACAACTATATTAGACATTCGATGTAATAATTTGACATGACAATGTTACAGGTAGAAATATAAATTAGAGGCATCTTTTATAAAAAAATACTATTAGTTATTACAAAATTATAATTTTTTTTTATAATGTGATTAAATTAAAAATACAAGTTGCAACTATGTAGTATTATAGTCCATAGTTTGCAATTAATAATTTGCACTTATTGAAAAATCTCCTCGTTTCTTCAATCCATATATTTGGATTTCAGTTTTTAAACACTTGTTTCTTCTACTAATTGTTGAGAGTGGGAAAAAAGTAGGGAAAATTAAAAAAAATATTGCACCTCCAAACTTTGAAGAGCTTCACATTCTTGATTTATTGCTTTTCCTCTTATGCATTAATAGTTACTAAAAATAATGATTAGAATAGAAAATGATTGGTTGGTACATACAAAGCCCTATCTTCTTCTCATGGTTTTGTTTGGCATAAACATAAATATTTTAAAATAATTTAATGAGGATCTTTTCAAAAAGATTATCTGAACTAGATATTTTATTCTATTTAGTCACCAATGAACTACACAACATTGTCTTCACAAGAGTCATACCCTCAAAGCAAAACACCTTGTATTCTTGCTTGAAAGAGATTATATACATCAAGTCCATGTCAATTATAATCAACTAGTTTTTAACCACCAATTGACCAAAAATTATTAGTTTGGATTATTATTAGATATGATGTAATAATGCTATCAAATAATGTAATATATATTTAAAGTTGTGTTAAAGTATGCACTGCTAAAGGTATTTTTATCATCAATAGTTTAATTGAGATTGTGAAAACAAGACAATATAGAAACACATAAAATAAATACAAGGAAAGATCTCACTTGATTATGTTCGAATCATGTCTTTAGGAGGATGGAACTTAATGTAATCATATTTTACCTTATTTTTTTTTAGTGTAACCTCATGCTCAAGTTATTGATTAAGTGAAATGGCAAGATAAGTACATATGGGACCACATGATAGCCATTTAATAAAGATTAGAGTGATATTTTCAAAAACTCATGAGGACTAAAAGTAAAAAAAAATCTTTGTAAGACTATAAAATCCATAAATGAAACATAAGAATCAAGTGATAATCATATCATAATCGAGCTTCATCAACTAAGGTTTTTCTAAATGTATGAATGAAAAACATGTCTTCATGGATGCGAGCACAATAGAGGGGGAAATGTGTAAAAAAGAATATATGAAACACTCCTATCTCTAGCACCACTATAACTTTCAATCCACCTGTTTCTATAATAATACAAGCACTATAAAGCATGAAATCCAAAACAACATGAGACATCAAAATTTTGCACAAGACCATTCATAAACTTCATTAGTTGAGAAGATGGAATGTAAAACCTAGATGTATCTATAAAATTTAGGGCTAAAGCATTAAATGTAGACAATATAAAATTACTAGTAGTGGATTTATTAGAACCATCAACAATAAGTTGATTGATATTGAAAAATTGTAGAGGTTTTAAGTTGACTCATATTGTGATTTCAAAATATTGTTAACCAATATAAACATATTATAAAAACTTAAAAGATGGTTGTTAAGATATTATACCTATAACACTAAATATCCACTTCTCTAAGAAACCTGATAAAGTGATATTGCCTTATATTATCTTAGAATGTAGTGATCTAAACTCACATTATATTTTATTGACATTCATACCATATCCTTGAGGTGATTTGGACTTCATGTAACTTATATTATCATTAAAGCTATGTCATTGCTTGCTATTACAAATTATGATTAATAATAAAATTATAGCATGATTTATAAATATCATATTACAGAATAAGCTCATTTTCACTATAAGCCTATTCTATATTTAACTATCATTCAAAGGCATTTTTTGCATTCACAATTGCGAGAATTATCATTGATGGGTGTGTAAGTTGCTTTTAAGTCTCTTCTCTTTTAGATAAAGAGATTGATGTGGACATGAATAGGTCTTTCCCCTCATCTCTTTGGAAGACAAGGACAAGAACAAACAAGTTCTATTTTTTTAGTTCATGTACCATAAATGGTTCTTAAGAGAAACTTAGAGTGAGTACAACTCTACTTTTGTTTTATAGGAATTATTTGATCATTTAATAACTTATAAATGATACAAATATATTTAAATTGTTTCTAAATAAAAAAATGACATTTTTTATTTTATTTTTCTTCTTACCATGAAACTCTTTAAGCAATGTCTTTTCACATTTGTTAGACTAATTTTTGTCTTTAATTTGTGTGCTCAATAAATAGTTAAAACTTATTATTTTTGATTATTACCATTCTTTTTATCTCTCATCTTCTAAGTATAGTGCAGGCAACTATTTATAAAATTTCATCTTTAGAGGTTACTACAATATAACAATGATTCTTATTTTCTATTTTTCTATTTGATTATTTAAAAATTGTCTCACAATTATTTCATATTATTTTTTTAAAATTTTTAAGTAAATATTTTTATATTGTGATTTAAAAAATATTAAATAAATTATATTATTTATGAGATTTAATTGCTTACAATGTGATTTTTTATTTTACATTTTAAAATTTTAGTTTTTGATTTTTTTAGCAGCGTATTAAATTAAACATTTTATTCATATTGTAAGATTGTAGTTCAATTTGTTGATCATAATTGGTAAGGATGATGGCATCTTCCTTGATTACATTATTCGCAAGATTCAAATCTTTCCAAAGTACAATTGAATTAAGTTCAACTACTAAATAACTTTGAAATTATTTTCTCTATTCATAACAATTTAATTGAAAAATGAATTTTAATTTAAATGAATATTCATTTAAAAAAAAATTAAATTTGATAATAAATGGATATTTAATAAAATAAATAACTCTCAATTTCTGATCTCCATTCTTTTAACATAATACCAAGTTTAAACTCCTACCCCTCACCCCACCAAAGGGAAAAAAAATGAGTAGGGAAGTAACGGTGTCAATTACCGTTGGCCAAGGCCTTTCACATGACAAAGCTTCAACCCCATGTCCGAACAGAAACAACAAACACTATATGATGCATGGCTATCATGTCACAAACATCCTTTACGCATGCATCTTAACTAAGATCAGATCCCCGCCAAATAAGAGGATGCATCGCCACAACACGTGGATTATCTAAGCTAAATCTGGCGGCAATCCAAATCGGTATATTTAGTATTTGACACCACCACCATGATGAGGGGGAGAACATATCCATCCTCCTCTAACTACACTCACTACCTTTGGCGCTTTGTCTTCCCTTGCTCTTCATCCATAACAGTGGCGTTGCCAACTCAAGTCTTCCATTTCATTCCGTTCAATGCAAATGTAAAGGAGGAATTTGGTTCCCTTAGATTTGGTGGGTTTAGTCCTTAAATTGTATTTGCTATTGATTTGATTACATAACTGTAACTCCGTTGAAAGTCTATGTGGGCATTTTTTCTAAGTTATATGAGGTCGGATGTCAAATTGGTTATTGCTAGTTTATTAATTTTCATGAACGAATCTCTTATGTCTTACAGGAAATATTGTTTTTTGAATGCATACTGTAACTCCATTTAAAGTCTATGTGGGCATTTTTTCAAAGTCAGACGAGGTTGGATGCTGAATTGGGTTATTGCTAGTTTGTTTATTTTGATTAAGGAATCTCACATGTCTTTATAAAGACAGGGAAGATTGTTTGTGCCCACTGTATGTATGGCGGGTAATTCAACTCAATTCAATTTCTGGTTGCAGAACATAACATCACAGTTTGTTTGAAGTGCTTTTAGAGGGATTGTGGCCTGATTGTCTACTCTGAGGTTTTTCTGCATCATGATTAAATAAACAGGGCTTTATGGATGCCAAAATTTGATTTAGTTGTATATTCGCTTGGCAGGGTAACCAAGATATTGGGAATTCTGAATGGCATCCAAAGGTGGATGCAAGAAGACTGCTGCAATATTCGAAGATGGTGATTATCTGACTTTGGATCGATTGTGTCTCACTTTAACAAAGGATGTTACCTTTTCCGATGGAAGCTTCACTGTCTGCATGTGGATTTATCTGATGAAAAGTAGCAAGGGAGACATTATCATAAACCAGGTAAAAGTGGGCCTCCTAGCTATTTCCTTGAGCTGGTTTTAGTAACTTTTTTCTAGGTTAAGGTTAACAGTTTCCTCAGATCATTGTATTATATGGAAATGCACCATCTAACTTAGAGCACCTTCACGTTTAGACGCCAATTCATACTGGGAGCATGTCCAATGGGGTTTGAACTTCGGTCCATCATCATAGCATTTGTTATATCTTATCACTGCACCATTGCCCACTAGACAAGCTGGTTATTTTAATATGGTTTCAATTTAATGGAACTATATACTAATCCATGGGAATCGAACCAAGCTAAAACCACATTGGGCATGCTCCTGTACTAAAGCAAAAACACAAAAACTCAACCTGGCTAGTTTTATTTGTTTTCAATATAATGGAAACATTATTATATTATAATCCACAGGTAATGCAACATCAAGCTTAGAGCGCCCTTTATGCTTAAGAGCCACGACCATGCTATTTTACACTAGTACAAGGAGCGTGCTCAATGGAACTTGAGCTCGGGTTTTCATCATGCCAATTTCTCTGTTTTGTCGGTGGCTAGACAAGCTGGCTTTTTATTTTATTTTAAATATAATATAAAGATACATGCTTTTTGTCTGCTGCTCTCTTTTCTATTTTATTTTGGTACTCTTGTTTGATTGGTTTTATGTATTTCTGCATATGAATCTAGATGCCGGCTTGTTAATGATCATGTATAGATATAAAAATTCACGTGAATATGAAATTTAGGGGGAACCTCTTTGGCTAAAAAATTCTTGCATTTGATTTTTCCAGGTTCAACAGAGTGGTGAAGCTGCTTTGCCATTTCTCACTTTGGATGGTGACAGGAAATTATCGCTATTTCCTGTTATGTTGTTTAAATTAGACGTTGATGGTGCTCTTGCTGCTTCTATTGACAAGTGCTCTGTTACTGCTGAACTACCATGCCCTTTAGATAAATGGGTTCATGTTGGATGTGAGGTTAGCTCTTATTGTTTATTATAGTCAAATCAATTTCTAATATAAAAAAATGATTTTGTGCTTCATTACTAATGTGAAAATGTTAAGCCATGTGAAATAGCATGTGTCTCGTTTGGATTTTCCCAAAATCAGTACTTACTAGCGGAGATCCACCTTATCATGGATCTTGTATGTGCTGTGGGGTATACAAAAATTGAGATGGCAATTCTTTTGCTCTTACAGTTATGCTAAGATAGAATAGCCATCAAGTCTTTTGGATACCCCTCAACACATATCAGATCCATGTTAAGACGTATCTGTGCTAATAGTAGACTTATCCTACCTCCTTTATAGCTACAATCCTTAGAGACAATTGACTTATAGTTACCTAATCTTTCTGGGTCTTGAATGTGCTACCATCTTGGACAAGTTTTCTCATTTTTTCTTATTAAAAAGAGTTATATATCTATAGCAGTGTTGGCAGTGAATATTCCCCACTCATCCACCGACACACACACATCAAAATTCCAAGTTGTTGTGGGTGCAAAATGTGTCTCTCATCGCAAACCAGCTCTTTAAATTAACACAGATCTCCAGTACTCCTTAAAACGAACAAAAAAAGCAATCATGACTGGATATGACTAACTAGGAAATTAAAAAACATCACCTCAAAATGACTTGTATATTCAAGGTGCCTGTTCAAAATCCATGTATTGAGATTTACATGATAGCTTCACTGGAACAATCATAGTGGCATTCCATTTACACGGCATAACCCATGGTTAAAATGGGAAAATCATGGGAATTGATCAACAATTTACTATTTGTAAAAACAGAAAAGAGCACTTTGATAAAGGGTTTGTGAAAATCTGATAAGGCCAAAACTAGAGTGGAACGCATGGCAGTCTTGAGAGAAGTAAATAACAATTCAGCTGCATTTGTCCAGACAAAGGAGTTCTTTTTGAGCAGGGCACTCAAGGGCCCAACAATTTTGCCATAGTGGTGAACAAACATGCAATAATAGCTTGTCATGTCTAAAAAACCTTGCTAGCTTTTGAGGGACTTAGGTCTTGGTCACTCTTGCATCACTGCAATCTTCTTGGGATCAACTTGTATATCAGCATGTGAAACAATGTGGCCTAAATACTGCACCTGTTGGACTTCAAAGGCACACTTAGAGCACTTAGCAAAAAGGGTTCCTTTAAAATATTGAGTGCGATCTCCACATGGCGAAGATGTTTGGCCTAGGTGTGATTGTAAATGAGAATGTCATCAAAGAATACCAAGATAAATCTGCACAGGCAGCCACAAAATATTACATTCATGAGTGTTAGTTTTATGATCAGAAATATAAGCAATCAGAAAATGCAACACATGAACAATAACCACAGCACTTTTACCCTGGGAAAACCCTCCTACTCGAGGGAGAAAAACCCAGCAACAATATTCTCTTTATAAATCAGATAAAAGAAGTGCAGAAATCTGCTTACAATCAGTCCTTACTCAAGGCTGAGTCTGAAACAAATAATGGAGACACTTCTCCTTATAATGGAACTGCTGTTAAGACAGCCTGAACTCTCTTGCTGCTGATAAAGGAAAACACTTGCTGCTGATAATAGGCGAATATTTGCTGCTGATAAGGTGCGAATGTCTGCTGATAAGATGGCGATCTGCTGCTAAGTTCAAACTCCTTCTTGAGAAAAAATACGAATGGAAATAAGAATGAATTGATGATCAAATGAATGATCATTGCCTTGAATATATACAAACCGAGGTGTCTCTTCATATGCGTCAGCCTCATTTAGAAAACAATGTGACTTTCCATTTGAGTCGCCCCCCAAGATAAATAAATTAATATTTATAGCAAGTCTGACTTGCTTTTATTTATCTTTCATTTATTACATAGATTTGAGTGAAGGATATCACCCGCTGCTATAACATCAACACTCCCTCTTAGCTAGGGAGGTATCCTTCCAGATATTCATTTCATGGTGTCTCTCAACATGATACCCATAATGGCTACACCCACATCTCAGTCTCAGAGAAGTACAAGAGTTCATCACAAAGTCTCTCAACGTGATGTCGTCATGGAGTCTCTCAACATGATGTCTCACCTCAGTCTCAAAGATGAACAAGGGCTCGCACCTCATATTTCAACATCTCAAAGAAATATACACTACAAGGGCTTTCACCTCATATTTCTCCGTCTCAAAGAAATATACGCTACAAGGGCTTTCACCTCATATTTCTCTGTCTCAAAGAAATATACACTACAAAGGCTTTCACCTCATATTTCTCCGTCTCAGAAAAATATACACTACAAGGGCTTTCATCCATATTTCTCCGTCTCAGAGAAATATACACTACAACAAGTCTTCATGATGATGTGACTCCCTCTGAAGCTTCAAGTACGGCATCAACCTCCTGACCTCCTCGTCCAAGGTTGCCTCTGTTGGTTTGTCAGACTCCCTCTGAAAGTTAATTCCTCCTCTTCGAAGAAACTGATTGACTTTAGAATAAGAAACCTTCTGAATTGACTTTAGAACTTGGCTCCTTTTGAGATGTCCCTATATCAATTTCCGCAGAAGAAACATGTTGTGTAGACCTTAATTTACAATCTCGAGCAAAGTGACTGTACTTATCACACCTGAAACATTGAATGTGAGAGAAATCCTTCTTCTTTGGTTCTAGGGCAGAATTTGATTCTTTGTCTCTATTCCTCTTTCTTCCTTTGCCTCTATCTCTAGAAGTATGTGTAGCAAGAACTTGATTTTCTACATCATGATAGTTTCGCCCAATTCCTCTTGCTGCCAACTTGGACTCTTCTTGAATACAATTAGCTCGAAGACAATCAAACTTGGGCAACTTGGATCTCCCACTGATGCTCTGAATAAAGGGTTCCCAAGATTGAGGAAGACCATTTAGTGCCAACATAACAAGATCTTTGTTTGCAATTATATCCCCAATAGTGCTCAATTGATCTCTCAAATCAAGGATCTTCATAAAGAATGAGATGACTAAATCTTCTTTAGCCATTTTTACATGGTGAATTTGTTGTCTCAAAGCAAGTGCTCTGCTGGTGTTGTTGATCTCATACAATCCTTTTAGAGTATCAAACATTTCTTTAGTTGTCTTCAACTTGGAGATGATCGGTACTAGGTGATTCATTACAGAGTCTATCATGATCTTTCTAGCCTTCGTGCCATTTTTCTTCCACCGGATTTTCTCAGTATCATCGGAAGGCTCGGGCATATCACTTTCCATGAAATCAAGAAGATCATTCTCCTCTAATGCAATGAGTACCCTGGGTTTCCAAGAGTTGAAGTTTGAAGCTCCATCAAGCCTATCTTCTACCTTGACACCGCTCACCATCTTCTTTTTCCGCACAAATTTACCTTGAAAGATCTGCCCTAGATGAAAAGTTGACTTGATTGCTTACACAAATCTAATTAGATCTTTTCTTAGACCTGCTCTGATACCATGTTAGTTTTATGATCATGCTGGCGTTTAAATTAGCACCTCTGGAGTGCTGATTGTAAACGTTTAGCTATTTTAAATGTTTTGCAACACTTCTTCGTTATTTAAAGAGGAGAAGTCCCTCTCTGCTGAAAGCAATGCGTAAGGAAGGGAATGGTAAACTAAGGTCGCTATCTTTTTGTACTTCAGCGGTAGAACACAAGGGTGCACAAACACAATGTGCCGCAGCTAAGCTTTTTCTCTAGTTTCTGCAGATCTTAACTACGACTATTCTAGCTTTTAATCTATCCAATACCTTCAAGGTAAATAGAGCATGAGGGTAAAGGAGTGGGAATGAAGGGTTGGATCACTTGAATTCGCCATCTCCTGAGAATATGACCGAGGCTTTGAACTCTTGGGTATACACCGAGATAAGGTTGGTACAAGCAAACACCCTTTACGGTAAACTAAATTTGAGACCTGCCAAGGAGGAGGAACCCCTATCCGAGGAGGGAAATGAAACAACAAGCTATTTGAAACAAGACGTGGAAATAACTCAAATAGGTAGATCAAAATGCAAGCACCTTTTGATATTCTTCTTCAAGCTTTATCAACGAATTACAAAGGTTGGGATAGCAAAGGCACGAAATCATGCACAATTACAATCGACCAACGAACTCTCATCCAAGAGTGAACAAATATCCGCTTTCAAAGCTGTTGGCAACAATGGCGCAGCAATTTTGCATAGCAAGTAAAAGTTGAACAAACAATGAGCCCAAGGCTCTTATTTATAGAACTCAAAGGAGTGGGCAACCTCAAAATCTCCTTGAGTTAACAATGAGTTCTTGCCAATCAATTAGCAAGATTTATTCCTAAAAAGGGGGAACAAGCAGTTAACTGGAAAACTACTTCAGTTAACTGAAAGTAAACAAAGAGTCAACTGGAAACTACTTCAGTTGACTGAAAGTAAACTAAAGGTGAACTTTAATGAAAGTATCCATCCAAAATAGACATCCAAATTTAGTGGAGATCTAAGATCCACAAATCATGGAAGTCGATTAGACATCCTTAATAAGTGGGATCTGACAATGCATGATTTAAGGGATATGGAGTTAACTTGGAAAGGGGCATCAAGTTAACTCCAATTACATTTAATGTCATCTTGAGTTGACTTGGAAAGAAGCATCAAGTCAAACTCAAGTATCATAAATGCCTGGAGGGTGTAGGACGTCCTTCTTTGGTGCCTTTATAGCTCACCATTAATCAACAGTGTCTCTATCCATTCATTGACTTCATCAGCCTCTGGGGAGTTAATGCTCTGTAGAATGATGACGTGGCGTCACAGCATTACCTCACCCGTTGTGAGTTGATTCCCAAAGTCTATACACTGAGATGCTGCCTCTTCGAACTTAGTTGATAAAGCTGCCACCTTAGCCAGCTTGCAACCATTTGGATCATCAAGAAAGGTACTGCGGATGACGTCTCTGAACTGATTTTGTACAGTGACCATCTCGATGTATTCTCCTCCCTCACGCTGATATTCCATGCGAGGGAAAGATATTACCAACATTCTTGGGAAGTTGATAATAGTGGCGACCACCCGTCTGTAATCAATCAACTCTACTAAATGGGCGTCATAGGCTTTCACCTTGTATGCCAACTGTTCCTTCCAAGCAAAGAGATGTTGCTTGTTTTCCTCAAAGTAGACTGATTGATACGCCAATTGCAAGTCTGCAATTGTGCTCTCGTCTTCTAGCCTCTTCTTTGCAATTCTTTGTTCTAATTGTTGGATCTCTGCACGAAGTCCATGAGCTCTATCCCGTAACTGGTATAGATTTGCCAGTATACATCTTCCCTTGAGAACAAACTCTTCCACTTGATCCCTCAAATGTTTTCCGTATGTTATCAATTGTTGATGATTTTGTTCTGCGGGGAGATCTAGCAATCCTGCTGGCAAGGTTGAGACGTTTGGGGTGCCATGCATCAAGTTGGTTATGTATGACCTCAGTTGCTGATTTTCAGCCTTTAAGGCTGCTTTTTCTTTTCCATCCTTAGCCATTCTTTCTTGTGCGCTCACCGAAGCTATTCTGAGAAGGTTTGCCTCCACTTGTCATGTAGTCTTCCCGAGGTTAAGTTGAGACAATGTGTAGTCCTCTACTTGAACCTCGTGTATGATTTTCTCTACTGGTGGGGCAATAGTCTCTATGATAATTTCACACTTTGCATTCCTCTCTATGTGAACTTGCCTCTTCAACTTCTTCGCCGACATGTCTTGTGGGACGTGGTCGAATTCGGTGAAGTCCAGTTCATAGGAGGGTTTTTCCCTCTTTCTTCCTAGGAAGCCTTCAAGCCAAATGGAATCTCAACGATCTTCACTAGGAGGAATATGAGGCCCTTGAATGCCTGATGTGTGAGACTGTGCTGGAGCAATGTCTCTTGGTGGCGAATCCAAGTCAATGAGGACTTGCGATTGCTGTGATGGTGTTGATATTGGCGGCTCTGTTTCCATAACAGGCACCGTTTCCGCTGCTGCTTCTGCTGTTGTTGATTTTGCTACTGGCTCTTCAACAACTATTGCTGCTAGTTCTGCTACTGGCTCTTCAACAACTATTGCTACTGGCTCTTCAGCAACAACTTCTTCTGGTTTACGAGTAGTAGTCTCTATTCCTTGCTCTGGGGCAACAACGCTCATGATTATCTTAGGACTATGTGTGGCTTTCTCCATAGGTGTCCTCTGTGTTCTGGGCTTTGTAGGCTTCGACATCCTTATCCCTTGGGGAGGATTGCACCATTGCTTCTGCCTAGGTTTCCTTTTTGAAGTGGAAGGTGGTGGAGACTGAACCTGTGGCGGCTCTGTTTTGTGAGGTATCACCTTCCTTGATTTCTTGCTGTCGAGATAGAGTTGGCTATTTCTAACCACTCTACTCGTTCTTTCCTCTATAGACGTGTTTTCCTTGGCATACCAATCCACTCTTGGGAGTGGTTGGGAGTCAACTGAATTTGCGAAGAATGAGGGGAGAATGACTTCCCCTTCATCATCGGATAGGCCCTCGATGTCTGCTGACATAAAATCAGCAATTTGCGGGAGTCTGAACCTGCTGTAGTTCCTTCTTCGCACTTCATACTCGTCTTGACAATTTACCCAATAATCTTCCATAGAAGACTTATGTGACGAGTGTTGCTCGAGATGTGCTGCATAGAGCCCTCTGGGATCATAGGATCTTCTCTCAATGAGATACTTGAGATTAAGCCTCACCGTTTCCTGACTCATCATCTTAGCATCTGCCGCGAATCTGCATCTATAGAGTCCCATTCCAATGGGAAAGTTAACAGCTGTCTTCTTCTTCAAGCGCAAGTAGACGTGAACTTCAGACAACTGTCTCAGGAATTCCATGAAGACTACCCTATCTGAGGGGTATCTTGGTAGCATGGCGGGGTGACCAATGTAGCCATACACGCGTATGTAGGAGAACGTAGGGAATTGGATGAACCAATCCGCCCAATCCGCCATTGCCTCTCTGGCTACCTGTGAAATACGCACGTGCATCTCATGGTCTAGCTCATGTACGGTGTGCATAATGAAGTGATCACTCGTTCTTTTGAAGTGTCGCTCCGCTTGAGTAAAATCAAGACGTGTGAAATGCTCGTGAACCTTCTGCACACCTAAGGTTCCCACATTGTTCAATATCCTGAAATCACCTTGGAAGGCAATCAGGTATACTAGGTAAGAGCACATGTGGAACCTATGAGCTTCCAGATACCCAGTGATTTGTTGGTGGAGTGTGTCACTAATTAGAGTGGCCCAGTCATAATATTCCCTTCTGCCAATGATTTTCGCAATGACATAATACATCCATGACTGGAATTGATGGCTATCCTCTTCTCCAGTGATTCTATTGAGTAGAGTGATTAACACTGCGTACTCATCTTTACATTCTCCTCGTCCCACCAACTTAGGCAAGCTAGCCTTTGTCACTTTTAGCCATTTTTCAGCTATTATCTTTTGACATTTGTCCTTGGCTGTCTCAAATGCCTTCTCGCATTCCGTCACTGATATGACTTTGCTGTTAGGACATGATGGAATATCAAAGCACTTTTCAATATCCTGAGGCTTTAGACTGCAAACAATTCTCCCATCTGCTGCTCTGATTTCTCTAGTGGTAGGATTGTAATGCTTGACACAAGCAATTACAAGCTCCACGCTTTGTAACGTGATGGGAATGGATGCGGCTTGTAGCAACCCGAATTCTTCAATATTCTGCAATGTGATCTGATTCATGCCTTCCAGCTGCTCCAAATCAACCACTGGATTTACCTGATGTAAGTTTGTGTCAATTGTTTTCAAGTAATCATGGAATAGGGCCGTCTTGGTCCCGTATTGTACTTGAGAGTACTGCATCTTGAAAAACTCAAAGATTGACTGTAAACTTGACCTTGTTTTGATAACTTTCGGAAACCCCTGAAAATAGCGCCCTGCCGAGAAGTATTTTTCCGGAAAAAATCTGGCACATGGGTTTTGTTCGTGCTTCAATGCTGAACAAGCCCAGTTCCTCAGAATTTTGATTCTGAAACTTTTTTGGAAAAACCCCCAAAAATAGGGGCATCAAGTTTGCTGATTCTGGAAAATCTGACGAGATGGGTTTCTTTGGAAAATTATGTTGAATCTACCCAGTTGATCTGATCTGATTTCCTATTGCTTTTTCTGTAATATGCAAGAAAACCTAAGACAAGAAGAGAGGAAGTAGACAGAAGATGGATTGGAAGTTTTTATCTGACTCCCTGAGAAAATCTGTCTCTGAATCCAATCCTCAAATTAGCAATCTTCTCCTGCTTTAGATCTGCAAGAAATATTGAAGAACGGATGAAAACCTTGTCCAGATCTGTAAATGGCATCCTTGAGAGCTTATGGCTGTTCTTGATCCTTAAACTACAATGAAATAATGAAGTAGGACGCCTATACTTAGATTATATAGACTCAAGCCTTAGATCCACAAGTTTGGGGACCTAACTCATGATCAAAAGTGATTTTGGCTTGATCTGAAGTTCAAAAAGGTGATTTCCACTGATCGTGGAGTGTTTTAGCCAAGTTTAACTCAAAATATCTTGACTTTAGTCAAGATCTTGACCTTTGACTTCTTTTAGGCGTCCCTTTTGAGTTTTGCAAGTTTTTTATTATTTTCTCTCTTGAATGACCTCAGTTTGATCCTGAATCTGGCTTGATCTGTTCGATCCTGAGATGTTGCTAACACATTCACTACTGAGCTGGATCTATCTTGAAGAGAAGTGCCTGGGAGACATGATGGTAAAAAGCTGAGTTTAGGGCCTCAAAAGAAAGGGCGCCTTTTCCAAGAAAGTGCGCTTTTGCTTGTGCCTTGGTAAATTTTCAATCTTCATTCTTCAGCTTTTTGAAATGACCTCTCGTGCTTTGATCTGGATTTCTCGTTGATCGGAGAATCAAATGTTGTTTGATATCTTGTCAGGTATCCAACTTCGTTTTGCCAAAGATGACTGGAGTTGGGAAATTCAGAAGTCTTCTTAGGGTTCCTTTATTCAAGGGCGCCCCTCATTGAAAAGGGCGCTTTTGTCCTTCAGCATGGTTATCTTCATCTGAAAAGTTGCCTAGTTTGATCCTGATTATTTGTTGACTGCCTCATCAGATGCCTGTGCTTGCAGTTGCGTTGCTGAGATCTACCTAGGCTGAGAAGATTGTTCTGGGAGGCCTTTGGTCTTTTGTCAGCATCTAGAGGTCCAGAAAGAAGGGCGCCTTTCTTTTGAAAAGGCTCTTTTTTCTTTGATCTTCACCTTTGACAGTCATTTCCTGATATTTCTTCAACTGCCTCTTTTCACTTCGTCAACAACTGCTTATGATCAACTCATCAGATGATTTAGCTGTTTGTTTCGTTGTCGAGCTAGCAAGTAAACGCCGAGGATGACTGCCTTGGATGATTCAACAGGTTGCATTTGACCTTTAAAGATCATGGGCGCCCCTGCTTGAAAAAGGCTCTTTTCAACATGTGAACTTGTCTCTCCTTGTAACGTTTCCAGAGTTAGTCAAATTTTGACCTTTTTGGGTTTCAGGAATCTCCTTCATCAAACAGCATCATTTTAGACCTTTTCCGCCATGGTTGCGTCGTTGAAGCTTAGCTTTCAGTACCTGGTACTGGCCAATCTGCCATTAATGGCTGCGGAGCTCCTAACTTTGTTCTTGAAAAATAGAAATAGACCTACCAGAGTAAAACATGCCTTTTGATGATTCTGACTTGACCGATGTGATCGTGAATGAAGCCTTTTAATCCTATCAAAATCATTTTCAATCAATTCTGGGAAGGTCCTATTTTTGGGGGTTTCCCTGAAAATAGGGGCGTAAAACCCTGATTTTCAAATTTTCAGAATTTTGCACGTGTTCCTTGACAGAAACCCACAAAGACCCTATGTTTGGTTTGACCTAAAACAGACTTTAAACGACATTTTAACAATATTTAGCTCAATTTATACAAAATGCCAAAAAATTTATTTTGGGTACAACAGATCAGAAATATAAGCAATCAGAAAATACAACACATGAACAATAAGCACAACACTTTTACCCTGGGAAAACCCCCCTACTCAAGGGAGAAAAACCCAGCAACAATATTCTCTTTATAAATTAGATAAAAGAAGTGCAGAACTTTGCATACAATCAGGCCTTACTCAAGGCTGTGTCTGAAACAAATAATGGAGACACTTCTCCTTATAACGGAACTGCTGTTAAGACAGCCTGAACTCACTTGCTGCTGATAAAGGCAAACGCTTGCTGTTGATAACAGTCGAATATTTGCTGCTGATAAGGTGCGAATGTCTGCTGATAAGATGGCAATCTGCTGCTAAGTTCAAACTCCTCCTTGAGAAAAAATACGAATGGAAATAAGAATGAATTGATGATCAAATGAATGATCATTGCCTTGAATATATACAAACCGAGGTGTCTCTTCATATGCGTTGGCCTCATTTAGAAAACAATGTGACTTTGCATTTGAGTCGGCCCCCAAGATAAATAAATTAATATTTATAGCAAGTCTGACTTGCTTTTATTTATCTTTCATTTATTACATAAATTTGAGTGAAGGATATCACCCGCTGCTATAACATCAACAATGAGGCTTTGACAAGAAGGACCATTGGTTAAGCTAAAGGGTATTACCAAAAATTCATAATGTCCTTCATGAGTCTTGAAGGCAGCTTTCAGAATATCAACTTCTTTGACATGAATTTCGTGATAATAGCCAAAGCAAAGATTCAGTTTTGAGAAAAAATGGCCCTTAAAGCTCATCCAATAAATCATCAATAATTGGAATTGAACTTTTATCCCTAATGGCTAATTTATCGAGTTCATGGAAATTAGGGCACATCCACCAGTCACAATCTTTTTTGGGAACCACAACTACAGGAGAGGAGTAATGATTGGTACTTTGGTAAATGTGTAATGTCCCTTCTTTGGTCCATTCCAACATTTTTGGAAACTCCAACTTTCTTGGAGAGCATTAGCTTTATTGGAAGGTTATTTTGACAGTGACAGAGAGTTCTTGGAGCCAATTGTGTGGATCTGACATTTTATAAACACTACGCATTTTTTGGAGAAGTCCGTTATCATGGCGGGCACCAATCTTTATATGGACTAATATCCTATGCACTTAAGGTATTGGTGGTGTGGTTGGAATTTGTATTTGGGCTTGCTAATATTTTTCATAACTTTGGTGGTTGTGCTGAAAATAATTAAATAATTAAATGGTTAAATACTTGTCAAAAAGTGAAAAATTAAAGACAAGTTATATTTAATTATTTAAAAAGGTAATTAATTGAGTTTGGAGGAAAAAGGTGAATGTTTAATTAAAATTACTTTTAGGGCTAGATGGAAAAAACTTAAAAAACAATTATTAGAAAAAAAGATTCATTCTATTCATCATCAATTTCCATAAACCCTCATTTTGGAGAGCTTTGAGTTTTGGTGTAGCTCTTACCTTGAGGATGAAAACCCTCATGGTTTATTCAAGAATCGGAAGACAAAACCCTTTTGGTTCTCATTGTTGGTTTCATATGGTGGTCAAATTTGTGCTGATTCAGGGGATTATGTAGATGTTTGAAAATACAAAAAAAATATATTTATTTAAATTTTTGCAGGCACTGTTATTTCTAGAATAATCCAAAACTATTTACTCTATTTGCTGGTCAAATGAGCAATCCAACCGTACTGCAATGTCCTTTCCTTGGGACCTAAGGTTTCTGGTTAGTTCTGCAGTTATAATGAAATCACAGAAGGCTTCCAGAAACATAATCTGCTATTATTATTAAATATGCCGACACTTCAATATCCCAGAAATTGATAGACCATGGACACTTAGTTTAGATCAGAATTTCCAAACGTTCACTATATCTCAACTCAACACAAAATTATATCAAAGTGTTCAGAGGTAAGACATAACCTAGCATAAAATTTATTCATAAATTGATGAAACCATACATAGATTATTCTCAGAGCACTACTTATCCAATTTATTGGAATATTATGGAATCCAAACTGATATAAATCTTACAACGTTTACAATGTATGAGACAACGAAGTCCTAATGTGAGTGGATCTGTAGATCTGAGGTGTGAAACCCTCAGGTGACAGCTACTGATTTCCCTAAGCCTTGGTGACATTGAATAGATTTCAAGGAAGGTGTCACTGTTGTAGGATGAATGTCTGTCCCACTCTTGGTACTGCTCACTGTAGGTGATAAGTTGGATTTGTATATAGGTTTGGTCTTTCAGATTGCTTCAGCGCAAGTGCAAACCTTCTTGTCTCAAATTCAACTGATGTTCCAATGGCAGCTACTTCTGTAACAGTTGCTTCACAACCGTTACTTCAATTATTGATACTTGACACCACCAAGGGATTGCTGGAAACTGACTTAATAAGGCAAGGTTGGATCTGAATCACAATTTGCTGATGGTAAACCCTACAGGCTTTAGTTGTAGGCACCCAGTTTGCACTTGATTGTTTCACCTTTGAGCTTTAACGCTTCCCAAATACAATGCTGCTCAAGAAATTTGTCTTCTTGCTGCATCAATCACATTTGCCACACTTGAAATGGAATTTTTGAGTTCAACTCTTGCAAACTCCTAGAAGGGATGGAATTTGCTCACACAAACAGATACGTTTTCGTCTACCTGCCAATGATCACAAGGGTTTTCGTCCTAGTGATTCTTAACAGCTACAATAGTCGATTTTCATTGACAAAACTGTCCCAAAGATCCTGGAAAATGTCCTTGCAGAATGACATTTATACCTATTTGTAGGCATTGGAAAGGAATGTTGGATACACAAATACTGAGAAGGGTCGGTAGGGGAGGGGGGGTGAATCAGTATTTACTACTTTTTACTTTAAACCACCACATTCAAAATATTATGAAAACATAACCAATGACAATGCAAGTAATGAACACATTCACACAAAAGAACACCAGATTTACGTGGAAACCCAGAAAGGAAAAACTGCGTGAGAAAAGCTGCTTGGAACTATTGCCCAAATCCAGCTTCACAAAAATAATATAGGACTTACAATTATTTTGCAGGCACCAACCCACAGGAATTACAACCCTAAAGAGAGACACCAATCCCCTTGAATTTTGATTTGCAGGCACCAACCTATAGGAGACACCAATCCCCTATGACTGAGCTACAATACAGTCATTGAGCACCAACTCAGATTAGGAGGCTTCAACCTCATATTACAGAAAGAAATATAGATCTGCTTTCATACAATTTGCTCAACACTAGGAGGCGAACACATCCTATGATGATATCTTAATTTCGCTCAACACACTTGACTTCTCTCTTCAGCTCACACATCTATTACTCATACGTTTTGCACATCCCACACACCCACACTAATTTTCATGAAATGATTCACAATATATCCATTTCATCATATTAACAATATCTCATGTTGGCCTAGAACCCTTTAACACCATCCACAATTAGCCATGTCGGCCAAGGATAAACCTTATTTCAAAATGATATGAAACGTGTAGTTGGCTCGACCCCAAATCAAATGCGTTACCGCCAGTGTAAGATGATGTCATGTGCTTCCTTCCATGATCGTAATTGGTCCTATTTTAGCTTCACATGCTTCCTCCAGCTGGCGCACGCTTCCCTTCATTGGCGCAATCACATAGAAATTGTACACAGTAAACCAACAAACACAAACTGAAATATTCGCAGCCCTAAAATATTCTTAGCTCGAGTTTATTGCATAGTGTTTAAATGTTTGTATGAGTGCATATTGTTTAAAAGTTTCGGATGGTTTGATTTTTGAGCAAGGCTAATTTATTGCATGCAACAATATTGATGTATAATGAAATTTAGAAACAGTAAATCCAACAAAATTGAGGAATTTCAGATACTTTTATTCAGTCCAGATGCTACAAATCTATATGACATACCAGATTATTTATGCAGACCACTAAACAAAGCAATGGCTGTGATTTATGATGACAATCGCTCTTCAAGAACATACCACGATTTGCATGATGACAATCACCCTTCAAGAATAGACCACGATTTGCATGATGACAATCGCCCTTCAAGAACAGACCACAATTTGCATAAATGGCCCCTTAATAATTCTCAACGAATCTGTCCACAATTTTGGCTGTACAACGCCTATCTCTAACTGCGATTTCCTTGATCACTTGATGGGTTTCTTCTATCTGTATTCTGTACTGTGAATGCTTGCAAATGTCCAATGACTGGGGTTTCCGTCCCACTCTTATCATGACCAGGGGTTTCGTCCTGGAAAAGTATTCTTTCATAGTTGGTCTAAGAGAAAAATATCAAAATTGCCTTCTCAACCCCATCGATGCCTCTTATCCTTTTTCACAAAAAGCCATCGTTCCTTATAAAAGATCTTATCTCCCTATTAATTAAATCGCCCTTTTGCAATAATAATAAACTTAGGTATTTAATTTATTGACCACCAAGAGGAGATGCCTAGTAATAATTAAGTCTTCACTTAAAACTAGCCCCCGTCCATAATCGTAATGAATAATTAAATATAATTAAACTGAACTATAGCTTTTTGGCTCAAATTTAATTATTCTCATTATTCCCTTATTGTATATTTTATTTCTAACCTGTTGGTGTTTCAATTCGCACCTCTGGAGTGCATATTGGAAACAGACAGCTATGCACAGCATTAACTGCTCTTCAAATTAGGAGGGGAAGCTCCCTCTTTTGCTGATATGCGTAAAAAGTAAAGTATTCTAAGTTCCTATCTTTTTGACTCAGTTGGTAGAGGCACAAGGTTATAAAACCAAGAACATTGCAGCTAAGGTTTTCTCTGGTTTCCGTAGATCTTAACTACAACTAGGCTAACGCTAAAACTATCCTATCTCCTCTAGAAAAACAGAGCAAGAGGAATTAGGAGCAATTGGGAATGGTTGATGATAAACTCTATCTCAGGATTCTCAAGGAGGTGGAACACTCTATCCGAGGTGTAGGCTGAAATAAAGGTTATTGGAGACAACATGAAATGGTAAGCTAGTTCTCAGGATTCCCAAGGAGGTGGAACACTCTATCCGAGGTGTAGGCTGAAAGTAGATTATTGGAAACAAACATTAAATGATAATTTTTATTTCTAAATTCCCAAGGAGGTGGAATGCCTATCCGAGGTGTAGATATGAAAGAAAGATTATTAAAGACAACACCAAACAATAATCTTTATTTCTAAATTCCCAAGGAGGTAGAATACCTATCCGAGGTGTAGATATGAAAGAAAGATTATTAAAAACAACACCAAACGATAATCTTTATTTCTAAATTCCCAAGGAGGTATAATATCTATCCGAGGTGTAGATATGAAAGAAAGATTATTAAAACAACAATAAATTTGGAATAGTAAATTGCATAATGAGACACACACAATAGACGATCAAACCAACTTTATATTAAACAAAGTGAACCAATACAGAATATCAATATTGCATGGCAAGGTGGGCACAACAATTTGTTATCACAACAAAAGTTAAAATACAATGAGCAAAGAGCTCTTATTTATAGAACCTCAAAGGAGTAGGGAACCCTAAAATCTCCTTCAGTTAACATTTAGTCTTGTGAGCATGCAAGATTTATTACTAAGTATAAATGTATGCAACTTAATAGTTAACTGGGAAAACTACCTCAGTTAATTGATTTTAAACTAAACTAATTGGACCTTGCAACACGCAAGTCCTTATTGATACGAGAGTCATCTGGTAACCAACATTAGTTAACTGAAATCTAACTAAACTAGAACTCCATAGGTACATAGGTATCTCCAAAATAGACATGCACAAAAGGTGGGACAACGAGTTAACTTGGAAAGAGGCATCAAGCTAACTGCTATGTCTAATTTCTATCTTGAAAAGGTGGGACATCTTGACTTTGTAGTTCACTAGCTGTGATCACGAGCAATTAATCACCATCCGGGGCACAACAATTTGTTATCACAACAAAAGTTAAAATACAATGAGCAAAGAGCTCTTATTTATAGAACCTCAAAGGAGTAGGGAACCCTAAAATCTCCTTCAGTTAACATTTAGTCTTGTGAGCATGCAAGATTTATTACTAAGTCTAAATGTATGCAACTTAACAGTTAACTGGAAAAACTACCTCAGTTAACTGATTTTAAACTAAACTGATTGGACCTTGCAACACGCAAGTCCTTATTAATACGAGAGTCATCTGGTAACCAACATTAGTTAACTGATATCTAACTAAACTAGAACTCCATATGTACATAGGTATCTCCAAAATAGACATGCACAAAAGGTGGGACAACGAGTTAACTTGGAAAGAGGCATCAAGTTAACTGCTATGTCTAATTTCTATCTTGAAAAGGTGGGACGTCCTGACTTTGTAGTTCACTAGCTGTGATCACGAGCAATTAACTCCACCAAGTTGTTAACTGCATCACCATCCGGAGCACTGATACTTCTCTGAAGTGCTCGATAACATCTCTTCACCGTCTATGATTTGATTCTGTAGTTCTCTTCCACTCTTGGCCACCTCATCAAATAATGCTAACATGATTGCAAGTTGTCCCAACTTACAACCAACTAATTCGCCACTGAAAATATCATGAATGGGTTTCTGAAACTCTGACTGCACATCGGTGAGCTCAATGTATTCACCATCCTCACACTGATACTGGCAAGGGACTTGTGATACGAAAGTTCTTACGAACTTGATAGCACTTGCCACCTTTTCTCTACTCTCGGTCAATTCTGCATAAATTGTTTCATGTACTTTTACCTTGAAGATTAATTGTTCTCTCCAAGTAAAATTTGCTTCCTTATCCTCTTCTGCAGTGATCGAGTCATATGCCGTCCTCAAGTGAGAGACCATGATCTCATTATGTGGTTTGTCTACCGCTAAGTCTTGCTTCGAATCTTGAATCTCTACGTGAAGTTCATGGGCATTGTACCTCAACTGGTACAACTCTGAAAGTATGAAGTGGCCCCTTGCAACAAACTCTTCTTCCCAGTCTTTCAGGCAATTCCCATATACAACCAACTGACTTAGTTGATTTTGTTCTGTTGGTAACTCTATCATCTACTGGAGCAAGGCGGTGACATTTTTCAGTGTTGTGCATAAGGTTGGAGATATATTGGTGAAGCTGCTGGTTTTCAGCCTTGAGGGCTGCTTTATCTTCACCATCCTTTATCACTCTCTTCTTTATGCTTTCCGTTGCAACTTTGAGGAGATCCATATCTGCTTGGCGTGTGATTTTACCAAGGTTGACCTTTATCAAGGTGAAGTCATCAACTTCTACCTCATTCAACTTTTTATCCTTTGGTGGTGCAACGGTTTCAATTACAATCTCTTTGTTAGCATTCCTCTGCACATGAACTTGCTTCTTGCACCTTTTATCTGGCGTGTCTTGATAGACATGATCAAATTCCACAAAGTCCAGCTGATAGGATGGCTGCCTCCTTTTCCTATCCAAAAGATTCTCAAGCCAAGATGAATCTTGACTAATCTCGCTGGAAGGATCGGTGCTAGTTCTAGGAACTCTTGATGAGTGAGAATGCGTTGAAGCATTGCTATGTGGTGGTGAGTCTGGCTCCAAGTTGATGTGAACCGAAGATTGTTGTGGTGTTGTGTAAGAGACCAGGTGTCTCTCAACCCCTGACTGAAGCTTGAATGAAGTTTGTTTGACGTTTTGAGGGTTTGTGATTTTTGTGATTTTTTTGCAATATATTGAAATGGCGCGATTTTGATAAAATGCTTTTGGCTTATTTGCAGCCGCCTGAAAGAAGAGGAAATGGTATGGCTAGCTTCAGATATAGACTTCTCCTGCTCAAAGATGGATGCAAAACCCTCTGAAGGTCTAGGCGCCACCACTGGAGAAGACAAAATGCAAAAAGGCAAGGCGATTTGCTTGATATGAAAAGTACGGCCTTGCAGCTGTGTGGTACGGCCTCCAACCAGCAAGTACAAAATCCGTACGGCCTAGGATAATGTGTCAGATAAATAATATGGATAGCCATTGTGTCAAATTCTCTTCTGGAAGAAAATCGATCCAACTGCTGACTAAAACCCCAACTGAAATGCCACAAATATGCTCTGTTGTGACTTCTGAATAAAGCCACTTTGATGGACAAGCTTCAACTGATATTTCACAGCCTCAGTATGTCTGATCATGAAGAGGTGATGTTCTCCACAATTTGGTTGCAGAAACCCTTGTTTCCCCAAACTCCAATGTTCTTAGAGAGAAAAGACAAATTCAAATGATCATCAATAATGAGTTCGATTTGTCTTTGGTGAAATAAATACTCTCTTCACAAGTTTGACCCTCCAAAAAAGCAACTTAAAATGCATTTAATATTATTTAATTCGCCCTTTTCAACTTAGGCTCATTAATTAATAAATGGCGTCCCTTTTTAAATGAGTAATAAATACTCATTTAATAATAATATCTCCCTTATATTATAAAGTTATAAAATACTTTATAATAAGCCATTTAAAAAATTAATAACTTTAATATTTCACTTAAAGTGACTTTATAATATAAAGTCATAATAATAATCTTTTAATTATTATTAAATGCTCCATTATTCCTCGTTTACTCAACAAACTGTCAAATTGGGTCGAAATTGAGAAGACTAGCTGAGCTAGGTGCCCTGCCAAAAATAGTAACCCTTGTCGGCCTGACTTACTATAAATAGTAAGTGCCTGAATATCACTCTGGAAGCCTCTGCAAAGGCCCAAACCTGAATCAACTGGAGGAGTAATGTCCCGAAACTCTGGATAATTTCCAAGGAAGACCCTCTCATCACATTTGTCAGCCTACGAGGGTCAAAATAATAGGCTCACTCCTTAACAAACAAAGTCAGCTAAAACGGGGACATTACATGTTGGTGATAGAACGAGAGGCTCTGCTTCTGTTTCTGGCATGGTATCAGCTGTATTTGTGGCCATCTCCACATATTGTTCTTGCTGCTTTATATCAGCAACTAGTGCTTTTCCCTTTGTACTTCCTGAAATTTTGCTTCCTTTGGAGGATTACTCCATTTCTTTTGTTTGGGTTTAGATTTTGACGTGGAAGGTATGAAGTAGTAATCAGTGGCGGCTCTGTATTTGGAACAACTACCTTCCTTGACCTCTTACTATCTAAGTAAAGCATGCTATTTCTCACAATCCTACTTGTTCTTTCTTTAACAGACATGCTTTCCTTTGCATACCAATCAATGGCTGGAAGCGGCTGTGTGTCAACTTGATGTCTGAAGAATTGAGGAAGTGTGACATCCCCATCATCATTTGATAACCCTTCCACATCCTCTGACATGAAATCAACAATCTATGAAAGGGTGAACCTGTTGTAGTTGCACCTTCGCACCTCGAATTCGTCCTCACAGTTGAACCAATAATCTTCCATAGAAGGTTTGTGTGAAGAGTAACTGCCAAGGCAAGTTGAAAAGTGACCCCAAGGGTCATATGAGCGTCTTTCGACGAGATACTTAAGGTTAAGTCTCATCATCTCATGGCTCATAGCCTTGGCTTCAACTACTGACTTGCATTTGTAAATCCCCATCTGTAATGGAAAAGTGATAGTTGGCTAGCGTTTGTTGCGTAGATAGGAGTGAACTTCAGGCAACTGCCGTAGAAATTCCATAAAAACCACCTTATCCGATGGATAACATGAAGAGCACAAAGATATACTGAGAGGTGGGGGGGAGGGGGTGAATCAGTATATCAACAAACTTTTACCCTTTACAACCTTTATCAACTTCAAACTTTAACACAACTCAACTATGCAAGAATATCACAATATGAACAAGTTGACACCAACAATTGTACTTTATAAATTATATAAGCTTTTACAATGAATGTAGGCACCAACCTACATGAATCACAAGTTCTATTATAAATTTTATCTTCAATATCTACACAATCTTCTCCTCTATCTCGCAGGAATTTTACATCAGTATGATATTTTCTTCTAAACTGCATGGATCTCTCTTTTATATCTGCCTCTTAAATTTTTCATATATATATATATCTGAGTGTCTTTTTGATTTATTCCTCTCCCTTTTTAAACTCCACACCCAGCACTCTCAACACCCAATTGCATTTTAAAGATATATCATTAATTCCATATACCTCACACAGCACTCTCTAGAAACCCCACTTCCAGTCTTCAGATAATGTACATTATTACTTACATACAGCATTGAATGGAGTGTTGTTCATATATCTTACTCAAGCATTGTGTCCTTTAAACGAAAGAACACAATCAAATCTTATATCCTTCAAAAATATCTCTTCATTAATTCAAATTTGTTTATTAAATCTTCTTTTTGAAACACATCCTTTCAGATTAAAGTCACTTGATTAATTCAAATATGTTTTATTAAATCTGCTCTCTTTGAGTCGCACTTCTTCAGCAGAGCACGCCTTTTAGAAAAAGATGTGACTTTTGATTGTGAGACCAACAAGTCTCTTGAGACAAACACGTCCTTTAGAGAATCGCATTCATTTGAAAGCCATGTTCTTAAAAAAAAGTCCTTTAATTAATCACCTTTGTTTATTGATGGCGTCTTATTTGGAAGTGAAAACGTCCTTTTGTGAAGACCAAAGAATTTGATTCATGACTTTTCAAAAGAAGATATCAGGTTTAGAGTCCGATTTAGAATCTCCTTTTTGGAAGAGACGTTTCACTTCTTAACAACCCACACAACTCTTACTAATCGATTTACTTCATAATCAAATCGCATGGCTCCAGTTCGATTAGTTAACTAAATATTAATGAATCTGAATGTAGTTTGATTCTTTAATAAACAAATCTGATTAGTAAATCTGAAGTAACATTAACATCTCTGATTATATTGGCTGAAGTAACAATTCTGAATATCATCACTGAATCTGAATGTAACAAACCTGTCTTCAGCACTTCACTTAACAAACATGTCTTCAGCATGATGGAGTCGAGCTTTTTGAATGTCTTCCACGAGTCTTGACCATGATGGAGTCGAGTTCAACATGAGCCAGCATCTTGAACTTTATGGTGATTCTATTTAAGCCCTTTCATAATGAAACTTATGATGCTCGAATCTGATTCATATGTTCTAACAATGATTTTACCTTGACATCAATGACAACGTTTGTCTTCATATTTGACATCAATGACAACATTACCAACATAACAGGGTAACATGGCTGGGTGACCTGAGTATCCATACATGCGGATGTAGGTAAAAGTAGGGAATTGGATGAACCAATCCACCCAATCTACCATCGTCAATTTGGCTTCTGCTGAAATACGCACATGTAATTCACGATCAAGACTGCTCTTTGTGTACATTAAGAATGATTCATGCACCCGCTTGAAGTGTCGTTCTACTTGTGTGAACTCAAGCTACGAGTAATACTGATGAACCTTTTGTACACTTAGAATTCCCACAGTATTCAACCCTCTAAACTGGCCTTGGAAGGCTATCAGATACACGAGGTAGGAACACATGTGGAATTTGTGAGCAACCAAGAAACTGGTCATCTGTTTGTGTAGAATGCCACTGATCAAAGAAGCCCAGTCATAGTGTTCCCTGCCATTGATGATTTGAGCCATGATGTAATACATCCAAGGCTGAAACTTGTTGGCATCCACTTGACTGGTGACACGGTTGAGCAAGGTGATCATAATTGCATATTCATCTCTGAACTCTTCACGACCCACATTCTTTGGCAAATTACTCTTTTTTTGTTTGAGTCACCTCTTTGCCATTCTTCTCTGACATTTTTCCCTTTCAGAATTGAACGCCTTCTCGCACTCCACCATGGAAATGACCAAATTATTTGTATTTGGAGGAATACCAAAGCACTTCTCGATGTCTTTGGGCTTGAGACTGCATATCATTCGCCCATCCATTGATTGAATTTCTCGTGTAGTAGAGTTATAATGCTTTACACAAGCTATAACAAACTCTATACACTGTGCTGTGATGGGAAATGAAGCCGCTTCTAGCAACCCAAATTTTTCAATGTTTTGAAGTGTTGTTTGGTCTATCTCTGAAGCGTACAAGTCAACCTCTAGATGTGCCTGATGCAAATCTGTGTCAGCTGTTTTGATGAAATCATGAATTAAGATCGATTTGGTCTTGTATTCAATCTGAGTGAACTGCATTATGAAAAACTAGCCTGTTGACTATAAACATGGATATGTTCTGACAACTTTTTTTAGTAAGCTAAAAACTTCTGATGAGGCTGAAAATACCCTGTCGAGGGACAATTTTTATGAAAAATTCCGAGACGTGGGTTTTGTAGAGAAAATATTTCTAAGAAAACCCACAACGTCAAAAATTCAAAAAAATGTTTTTTTTGTTTGGCATGCAAGACTTTTTCAGAAAAAAAGCAACAAGGGGCAGTGGGGGCTTCAGAAGCTTTTTCTCATGAAAAATTGACATATGGGTTTTGTAGCCACTGATGTGCTAATCAAACCTAGTTTCTTTGTTTTTTGAAATGTTGACTTTTACCCTTGCATGCAAAAGAATCTTTGAAAAAAAAGAGCAAAGCTTTGAAAAGAGAAGCAATGAGGTGATTTTTCCTAAAAAATTTTGGAACATGGGTTTTGTCACCAACGTTGTGTTCAACGAACTCAGATGACCTGATCTGTGAAAAACTGTCGTTTACTTGGACATGTGAGAGAAAACCTAAGACAAGGATAGAAGAAATGTGAGGGTGAGAAGATAGAAGTTATAAATTGCTTTTTTCAATCTTCAAGAAAATTGCCTCCTTCAATCCTCAATCTGATGCATCCCTAGCAAGAATGTACTAGAAAAATGAAGCATGGAATATTATTCCTCTGTGCAACCTGAATGAAGAATCTCCAAGAACATTGAAAATGGTCTCTGTTTGATCCTTTAAAAGGCATTGGAGAGAAAATAGCTGATTTTAGCTTCAACCTACAAGAAATAATGAAGTTGTGATGCCTATGCTTGAATAAATAAGCATTTTGGAGGTGATACTGTCAGTTAGGTAGGTGCACCAATCCTAATTGAGTTAATCCTCATGCATGCATCGTGAACTGGAGTTCTCCATTAATTTTGGATGCCATATGCAAGAGGTAGCATGCAAAAATTGCAACTAAAAGTTAAACGGTCAAATCTTGACTTTTGGCGCCCAAGCTTGAGAAAGAAAATTTTCAAAGATTTTCAACTTCCGCTATGACGAAGTGCCCCTGTTTGACCTTGAATTCTGGATGCCCGACTGATCCTGCAACTAAGTTGATAGATTCATTGTGAAGATGGATCAAGGCTGACAAGATGTTGCTGGGAGCTGCAAGTGTTAAAAACTAAAACTAATGCCTTGAAATTTTTTGCGCCTTTTCCCAAAAGGGTGCTTTTTTCACCAGACTTGTCCACTTTTTGGATTTTTTTCATCTCGTCAATTTGACCCTCTGTGCTTCACTCTGTAGCTACTGGTGACTGATGACTCTCATGAACACACCGAGATATGGAATGGAAACCTAGTTCAATTCCAGAAAGAATGATTGGTATTGCAATGTCTGAAAGTTGGATTATGATGCTCAATTTCAAGGGTGCCCTTGGCCTGTAGAGGAACAATTGGATTTTTGAAACTCATTTTGCAATCTATAACTTTCGATGAAACGCTCCACTTTGACTCTTGCTGCCGGGAGCTGGATTGCTTCGATGTTCGTGCTGATGATCCCATCGCAGAGATCGAACAACTCTGAAGAGATGATCCTAGGAGCTGCAAAGTCAAAAGGCTGCATCTGTAATGTCCCCTTCTCGAGCATGATCTTTCCAGTGACCGTTGGCCTATTCCGGAGACCCGTAGGCTACTCGGAAGGTAAAATTAGGGTTTCCTATTTTGAAGGATGTTCTTACTCGGGGTTGGTCGATTCAATGGCGAATTCTTTCTGGGTTTTCAGAGAGCTTCGCAGTGGTATGTTCTTCTTGGCATTCTGAGCATCTTCAGGAATTTACTATTTTTAGTAAATTCTATTTCTGGCAGTAAACTGGTTGGTCTCAGACACAGTTGACTTTCCTCTTCAGCTAACTCAATTGGCATATTTAGACTCTGGCCTCGGGATGCAGTTTGAGGTGATAAGTTGAATTATTTTAAAGAAGTCATGTTTAATGTTATATTTTAACATTGACCCCTTGGCCTAGCAACTTTACTTTAAGTTGTTTTAAAAAGAGGTTCTTTATGGGTGGGCGCCTCATTAAAGGAAGTAATTATGTTTTTATTAAAAGATTTATTCCAAGCAAAAGTGGACGCCAATTTCAATGAAGAAATTAAGTAATAATTAAAATATTGCTTGGGAAAGTGGGACGCCATCTCTTGGGATTAGGGTTTTGACTCTGAAAAAAGAAGGTTAGGGTTTCGAGAAGGTCAACAGCAAATTATAAAAGGAAGCCTTGGGTTCTCTTTTCAGGATCTTTTATCTACAGGAATGTTATGCTGCCGGATTGGCTTTGGGATTGCTTCGAGGAATGAAGGCCTCCTAGCTTGGGCATTGCTTCTCGCTTGAAAGATAGCGACTAGTGGTGAGATAGTGTAGTTTGGATGTTTTATTGTGAGATTTCTGCATTTTTAGTCTTTGTGAGGATATGTAAATCAGTTTTATGCATATTAGTGGTTTTCTGGAGTTGCACATTCATTGTAGCAGATTGATGTTTTTAATCATAAGTCATAAAATACACAAAGAATCGTTCTGGGTATTGTCTCATTGGTTTTCTCTGTTGGAAGCGACCCTTCATGAATATTTGCAGATTTTAATATGAAGCGTATGATTTTATAAAGCAAATTCGTCATTCCTTGTAGGGCGCACTTTCTGGAGTGCCTCGGGATCCGTGTCATTAATTATTAGCCACTTTTAGTTGCCTTTTCTTATAACTAAACTAGGCGCCATCATTCTATAGGTCCATTGCATCAAACTTGAGGTCTTTTGGATCTATTTAGGGTGTTATACGAGCAATTTAGTGGGTTATAGGCATGCTGGTTTTACAGTTGAAGGTGCAGATCTGAATAAATCAGAATCTTAAATCTGGTTTTTGAGAGAAGGAAATCAGTTTTGATATGTCCATTAAGCAAGGAGAAGTCTCTATTTTAATGCTCGTTGAATTGTTCTAACTCTATGCTCTTGGCAGGCGAATTCTCTATCATATTGTAAGCTGACAGTAGTACTAACAGCAGTTCTTCCATCTTGCTTAATCATGTTTTGTAATGCTCATATTTACATTCTGTAATTGCAATTGTATTTCTTTATCTCCGCCCTATGGTAGCTCCTTTCCCATTCCGGGTTAGAAAGCACATTCTGGGTGTCGAGTACTTTCAGCATTTTAGCTTACTTCTCTTTCCAGCATTGTAATTTCTGTTATCTCCGCCGTATGGTCGCCTCATTTCCGTATTGGATTGAGCAGCACATACTTGGTGTTGAGTGTGCTTTCAGTATATTAGATTGTAGAGATCCTCTGACCACATGCTCGTCGTTCGCCAGCGCATCTTGGTTAGAGTTCTTGCATAAGCATTTTGATTAAGATCCTCTGACCAATGCTCACACCTTGCCCACATCGGGATCCTGGTGTACATTCTGGTTAGAGTTGCTTCAGCATTGTTTTGGTTTAGCTGCTAACCTTAACGGGTGCATTGGTTTGTAAACTGTTATTGAAAAAATTGAAAAAAATTGGCTCGAAATATTTCAGCATCTGAGGCCCCAAAAAGTTGGGCGCCTTTTCCAAGGAAGGTGCATTTTCTTTGACAACATGTTTTTCAACTTTCCTTCGCCTTCGGTGTTTTATGCTTGATCTTCATTTACGCAAGTCTCGAGAACTGACTACTGGATTCATCGCATAGCTAGAAGGATTATGAGTAGATCTCTTGAAGAAGACCGTTGTTGATTATCTCATCTAACTGACCAAAAAGCTAGGCACCCTTGGTCTGCAGAGGTACATTTTGTACTTTTGACTTTCATTTTCTCCTCCGTTTTATGTGCTCGCTGGATCAACTACTACGGTTGTTTGATATACCTTCTAAGTTAGTTGGATTCATTGCAAAGCTAGGCTGAATCTAAATAGATTACCTAAAGATAGCAAGCTCAAAAATTGACATCTGATAGGATTTATTCTTGGGAACCCTTGGGCTACAGGGGCGCAAATTGTGTTATTTGACTACTGTCTTTGATGTTTATTACCCCTCGCATCTTTTGCCTTTGTCACCGTTTTCCGGTGTTTGACAAATGTGATGGATTTGCTTGATGATTCACTAGAAAGCCAACATAAATCTGAAGAAGATGACTGTCTTTGCAAGCATTAAGAATTGCATTTGGGCCTTCAATTTCAAGGGCGCCCCTGGCCTGCAAGGGCACAATTAGCTCTAGACTTGGTGATTTTCGGATGATTTCACCTTTTCGTGCTCTGCAAACACTGTGTTGCTTGCTGAGTTGACTACATTGAAGCATTGTTGTTGCTGACACAAGTACGTGACTATATTTACCATTTTTACGTGTACGGTCATTGCAAAGCTGACTTGGGTGTTGACTACAAAGACATCTCCCTCGTAGAAAGACGAGGCATTTCCAGACTTAGAATATTTTTTACATTTTTCACCTTTTGAAAATCCCCTCTGTCACGAAGCATCTTTCACTATAGAATCTTCTGTGATAAATTTGAGGCTTAGATTTCGACACTTGGTACTAGCCAACTACCATTGATGACCTCAGAGGTCCTAACTTTTCTCCTGAAAAAGTGAAATAGACCCACCAGAGCTAAACTGACTTTTTCTTGATTTCGACTTCACCAACGTGATCGTGAAGTGAAATAAGCCAATCAAAATTATTTTCAGCCAATTCTAGCAATATCCTATTTTATAGGGTTTTCCTAAAAATAGGGGCCCAAAAACCCTAATTTTCAAAATTTTCCAGTATCTTCCAGATAGTAAATCCACAAAAAACGCATACTTCGTTTGACCTAAAACTGACTTTTGACGACAATTTTACAAGATTTAGACCATTTTAATCAAAATGCCTTATTGAAGCAAAAATTTATTTTGGGTACAACATAACCTTCAGGAATAGAGAAGGCTAGAAAATTCCTCCTTAATTATTCATCAAGCGGAAAGGGACATCACAGTCCTCCCTTCCCAAGATTGCTGGTCCTCTAGCAATCGCAAATTAGGATGTTGTAGAATCTCTTCCCCTTCCCATGTTGCATCTTCCACTAGTAAATCTTTCCATTTAATCAACTATTTTTGAATCACTTTGTTACTCAGCTTCCTCTCTCTCCAATCAGCAATACCTTTAGGAACTAACACCAAAATTCCTTCATGAAATGGAGGAAGCTCTGAAGATGTCACAACTTGCTGGCTCAATGCATTCTTGAGGCAAGAGACATGGAAGACGTGGATTTTACTGCCCTCAGGAAGCTCTAATTCGTATGCAACCTCACCAATTCTCCTCACTATCCTATAGGGCCCATAAAAACGTGGCTTAAGTTTTTTTGCACCACTTTTCTTCAATGAGGATTGTCAGTATGGTTGCAGGCACAGGAAAACTAAGTCCCCAACCTCAAATGATCTCTCAATTCATTGCTTGTCTGCATACATTATTTTCTGATTCTGCGTGTGTTGAAGATTGTCCTTCAATGCCTTGAGAATATCTTAATGGTTTTGCATTGTCTCCTTGGCCCAAGGAACCTTGCTATCATCAAAGGCCAAATCTATAAATGATAAGGCATCATACCTATATAAGGCCTTGAAGGGGGACATGCCAATCGACATGTGGTAGGTGGTATTGTAGTAATACTCCCCTAAATACAACCATTTGATCCAAGCACGCTACTACTCTGAAACATAATTCTGCAAATATCCCTCAATCCATTTGTTAACTATCTTAGTCTGACCATTAGTTTGAGGATGGTAGCTCGTGCTCGGTGTTAGTTTTGTACTTGCCAAACTGAACAACTCCTGCCAGAACATACTAAGAAATCTATTGTCATGATCACTGACGATCATTTTGGGGAGTCCATGCAACCTGAACACCTCTCTGAAGAATAATTCTGCTACTTGAAGTGCAGTGTAATTGGTAGATACAACAAAGAAATAGGCATACTTTGTCATTCTATCCACAACTACATATATGCAATCTCTCCCTTGAACACGTGGAAGTCCATGGATATTCCTTCCCACTTCTGTTCAGGTATCGACAATGGCTGTAGAAGACCTGCAGGGAATGTGTGTTCTGACTTATTTTGCTGACAAGCCAGGCATTCTCTAACATGCTGCAACACATCATCCTTCAATCCCTTCTAGGTGAACCTCTCACAAATTTGGCGGTAAGTTTTGAAGAAACTTGGGTGACCTATTAAAGGGGTATCATGCATAGCCCTCAAAATCCTAGCCTTTAACTTCGACCCTGGTACAAGATAAATTCCATTCTTATAATAAATGATGTCATTGGCTACTGAATATCTATCATCTTGTACCCAACCATCAATCAAATCACAGGCAAAAGTATTTTTGGTATATTCGGCCATTGATTGAGATTTCCAATCAGCTGAAATCTCAGTGAGAGAGCAAAGTGTTGGTTTTATGGAGAGAGAATCGACAACAATATTCTTTTTTCCCTTAATATACTCCACATCGAAGTTGTACGCTTGAATCTTGCTCACCCACTTTTGCTACCGCTTGTTCAAGTCCTCCTGTTTTAGAAAATATTTAAGATTGTTGTGATCAGTCCTGACCACAAATTTAGTCCCCACTAAGTATTGAACTTCGCTAGCACATGCATAATTGCTAGCATCTCCTTATCATAAGTGGAGTACAACCTCCCGATGTCCCTCAACTTTCTACTTTCATATGCAATCGGATGTGGATTTTGCATTAGAACTGCACCAACTCCCTGACCCCATGCATCAAACTCCAAGACAAACGGCTGTGTAAAATCTGGCAATGCTAACACTGGACATGAGCTCATGACCTCCTTGAGCTTGTCAAATGTTACCTGTGCCTCCTCAAACCAAAGAAATGCACCTTTCTAAGTAAAGTTTGTCAAAGACGCCAACTGTGAGAAACCTCTCACAAATATCCTGTAGTAAGAGCACAAACCCAAAAAGCCTCTCAACTTTGATATGTTCTTCGGTAGCGGCCAGTCCAGAATCGCCTGTATTTTCTCTTGGTGTACTTTCACACCATCAGCCCCAATCACATGTCCAAGATAGAGTATCTCAGTCATCCCGAACTCACACTTAGAACCCTTCGCGTAAAGCGATTGAGCCTCCATGATACTCAGCACTACATCCAAATGATGTAGGTGATCATCCCATGTCTTGCTATATATCAAAATGTCATCGAAGAAAACCAAAACAAATTTCCATAACTGCTCACAGAATGTGTGATTCATGCACGAATGGAATGTGGCTGGTGCATTTGTGAGTTTGAATGGCATGACCAGGAATTCAAAATGTCCATAGTGACAACAGAAGGCAGTTTCATGAACATCTTCTTCCTGGACTTGTATCTAATGATAACCCGAGTGAATATCAATCTTGGAAAAGAACATGGCCCCGTGTAACTCATCAAGCAACTCGTTGATCCTGGGAATAGGATATTTGTTCTTTATTGTCTTCTTATTCAAGGCCTTGTAGTCTATGCACATGTGCATAGTCCCATCCTTCTTCTTCACCAGAATGACCATCGAGGTAAACGGACAAGAACTGAGCCGTACGTGTCCCATGCTTAGAAGCTCCTTGATTATCTTCTCAATCTCCTTCTTAAAATGGCACAGGTGTCGATAGGGTGTAGTTATAATTGGTTTAGCCCCTTCCTCAAGCTCAATAACGTGCTCAAACCCATGATCAGGAGGTCGTCTTGGAGTAATGTCCCCAAATACTACCCCATGCTTATCCAACACTGTCTGGATGTCAACATGGTAGTGCGGCTTGCTGCCGAATGTAGGCTTGGTAGAAACAAAGCACTATGTTGCCCAATCCACCTCTCCATGTCTGAATAAAGCCTCCATCCTCCTAGATGAAACTACTTGAGGACCACCATCAGGCATAGCCTTTAGCACAATCTTTTTATCATTAACCATAAATTCTAACTCCATTTTGCGGAAGTTTTGAATGTACCTTCCAAGTGACTGCAACCACTGCAAACCTAGAATTGCATCAATATTACCAAGACCCAACACATAGAAGTTATCAGTCGAGGTGTAATCTCCAATCTGGATGCTAAGCTGGGAAACCATCCTAGTGCAACTCAATTGAAACCCATCTGCTACAGTCACATTGAATTCCGAAAACTCCTCAACCTGTAGCCCACGCTTCACCACTAGACTCTCATCGATGAAATTGTGTGTGGCTCCACTATCCACCAAGCAGACCATGCATTGTCCCTGTTGTACCCAAACCAAATTTTTTGCTTCATTAAGGCATTTTGCATTCTAAAGTCTAAACCTCGCTAAAATGTTGTGAAATACCGTTTTGGGCAATGTCAAGCATGGAGTTTTTGTCAATATTTGTCAGTCAAAGTCAGTTATATTGAACGGAACCTGAAGAAGAGACTCAAAATAAAGATTTTCACGATGGAGGAGCATCTCACGACGGCATTTCATATTGC
>VDFB02365081.1:57339-68062 GCA_007258455.2 Sequoia sempervirens
CGTAACAAAGATAATTTTTACCTCTAATGTTAAAGAAGACAAGAAGAGTGGGCATTGCCCGTGAGCGTATCAGCCAAGAGGTAACTACGCACTTACCTTCCTCGTCAAAACCTAAACAGAAAAAGAGGAGTAACCCTCCTAAGAAAGTACAAGCGCCAAACAATTCAAAGGCAAGGCGCTTGCCACTATTTCACATACAGAGCCTGACAGACAGTCGCTTATCACAGAGCCAGTTCAGAGATCAGCTCAGAGCCCGCCAGTACCTGAGGTTCAGCCTCAAGCTCCTACATTAGTTTCAGAGCCGTCACCGGTCCCAATTCACATTGAATTGGACTTGGATTCTCCACCTCGCAGTGGGTCTTCTACACACTCACTCTCATCAGTACCTCCTGTCGTTAGTACAGACCCGTCTAGTAGCATTAGCAGAGATTCATCTTGGATCGAGACTCAGCTAGGAAGGAAGAGGAGGCAGCCATCTTATGTTCTCAATCATTCCGATTTCGATGACATTTATCAAGATGCGCCAGATAAGAGAGTTAAGAACATGGTTCATGTAGAGAGAAACACTGACATGGAGGTTGTTATCGAGACTGCTGTACCTCCGCAGGGGAAGAGCTTGGCTGATTTAGAGTCTCAGGATTTTGAAGTTATCATAGTCAACCTTGGTCGCAGCACACGCCAGACTCAGGTTGATCTTCTTCAAGTTGCTTATAGTGCTGGGCGATGTAATACTAAAGGACGGAGATAAAGCAGCCCTCAAGGTCAGAAATCTTGCCAGCCACAAGACATTTCTAGCCTCAGGTACGCATCTGCATTTCATTAACACATTCTGACCGATGCTTGAGCCACCGCCAGAGCAAAGTCAGCTCAATCACGAAGGTATATGGTACGCTTGAGGAATGGAGGAAGATTTCGCTAGAGGTCAGTACTTGGCTCACAAGAGTTATATCAGTGGCGGTACAATGCACGAGAGCTCCGTATTCGTCTTCAGGATGAGGAACGGGATATGGCTATTAACAAACCCAGGGATGAAATTTTGATTGCTCACCTGAGTTTGGCTTACGACACAGCCACGGATGCAGAGGACAGAGAGGCTATCTACTCTTGGAAGACACAGTTGGTTTTCAGAGCAAAGATAGAAGACAGTTTAGCATCAGAGTTGGCTGAGAGTAGAGAGCACATCACCAGTGCACTCCGGTTTGTGAGGACTCTTGTATCTCGCTTACCGTGCCGTTATCAGATTGAGGGTGGTGCCTACGTGGAGCTTACAGATGTTCAATCAGAACTCCAGGCACTCATTCATATCATTTTCAGTGGGGAGACAGTTGGCTGTAAGGTTACTCAGCTTACAGTCATGTCAACACTTTTCGATGAAGCAACGAGGAGCAGAAGGGAACTTCAGTCTCAGATCACAGCTGGTGAGGACATGCTGCATCGACATAGCATCCTTCGTCAGAGTCTCATCGCTCCGGACAGTGACACAGTCAACACTCTCATTGAGGGGTTGATTGCTCGAGATCACACATAGTGAACTTCAGTTCCCACTTCTCAGAATAGACTTCACACACACGAGTTAAACTGGATGTTACCCTTTTCAGTTAACTCGGGGATGTCATCACATGCATACCTATTCTGAGAATCGCCTTGTTCACTTGGAGTTGTATTTAGGGTTTTCGTTAACTGATGATAGTCTTCCAGTTAACTTGTTTTAATAAGGACGTGCATGCTCGCACAATTGTCCATTTTAGATTAGATGTTTCAGTTAAACTGAGGGTAGTTGCCCAGTTAACTGTATAGTTTGCTTAATTAGGGTTGGGCGCATTGCTTGCATGCATTGCAGGAACTATAGATGACACAAGGTGATTTTAGGGTTCCCTACACCTTGATGTATATAAATAAGAGCTTTTGCTCATTTGTAAATAACTTTTGCTCGAGAGAGGAATATATGCTGTGCCCACCTTGCCCTCAATATTACTCTTTTTCGTATTTGTTCATGTGTCTTCACTATTGCAATTGATTGTTATACCACCTAGGGTTTCGAAAGATTGTGATGCTGAATTCTTTCCATAGATTAGATATATCTGTTTGAACATCTTTATCATTGAAATCAATTGTTATACCACCTAGGGTTCCAAAAGATTAAAGTGATAAGGCTGTTTTGTGTTAATTTACTGTTGTGATCGATCGTTATACCACCTAGGGTTTCGAGAAGTTGCAGCAATAAATCTGTTTTGTGAATCTTTATCAATATAATTGAAGGTTATACCACCTAGGGTTTCGTGAGATTATAAAGATAAAGGCTGTTTTGTGAAGGCTTTGCTGATTCGATCGAGTGTTACACCACCTAGGGTTCCATAAGATCGCCTTGGTAAATTCTTAAAACTGTTGTGCCCAATAAGTTGGTTTAGATTGAGATGATAGTTGTGCCCACCTTGCCTTCAAGTAGAGAGTCTAAACCCGCTTATCGTCAGATAGTCAAACCTTGCTCCGTTTCCTCTTGCTCTGTTTTCCTGAGGAGATTGGATAGATATAAGTTGTAGTTTAGTTGATTTGCGAAACCAGAGAAAACTCAGCTGCAACGTAGAAGTTCTTTCAAGAAAGTCTTGTGCCTCTAGCAGCTGAAACAAAAAGACAGGAAGTAGTTTTAGCTTATTTTCCTTTGCAAAGTATATTTGTCAAAGTACATCGAGGGAGCTTCCCCTCCATAATTCGAAGAGCACTCATTGCGTAGTGTGCATAGGCTGTTCATAACAACTTGTACTCCAGAGGTGTTAGTTGTTACGCCAACAGTCCCTTAAGGACACCTCTCAAACGGAATGGATGAAGTCTAGGGACTCCAGATAATGAGGCTATGGTGCTCTGGGGAGTCTCCTTAACTCCAGAATCATCCAACTCTAGCTATGGAGGCTGCTCCTCCTGTCCACTGTCATCTCCAGCATTGGTCTGAGATGACCTCTATCAAATGAACCTTGCCTTCCCCAAGGCAATGGTGGCCAGGCTCCCACGGCGCCTTGCAGGTGAAGCATAACTTTTTCTTGCGTAGTTCATTTCTGGATACCTGATTAGATTTCAGTGGGGTGTTCTTTTGCTGATTGAAACTCTTTTGTTTTGATGGAAATCCATTGAAAGTCTTACTTTGAGGTTGGAAGGGAGGTGTAGTCTCCAAATCAAGAGCTAGGCCAATGGCATCATGTAGTGTACTAGGCTTATGGGCCTTCACTAAACCCCTCAATTTGTCACTCAAACCCTCGACAAACAACATAGTAACTCGCCTCTCAGTCATATCAACAACCGTGACTACTATTTTCTAGAACTCATTGATGTAAGCTTCAACATGTCCATCCTACTTTAGTTGAGCCAAATCCCTGTAATAGAACTCAACATCCTTCTAGTCAAAACGTGTTATTAGTTTATTGACAAACTCCTCATCTGAACGTATCAAGGCATGATCCTGTGATACTAACCCATGGTGCCACCAGTCAGATGCATTGTAGTGAATTGTATAGCCTTATCTTCCTCCATAGGTTTCAAGGATAGGAATGTGTCAAGTTTATGCACCCATGATATGGCACTTATCTTCCCGCTTCCATCAAAGGTTGGTAAAGGAACCTTATTCAATGCTTCCTTGTATTCCTTAGGTTGAGTGCCTTGACTGGTTTGTCTTCTGAGTCCCCTGTCTTGCCTTTCCATTCTAAATTTGGCTTTATCTTTCCGCTGGTTCATAAACTGATTCAGATTAATCAATTGTCTCACATCAGATGGGAGAGCTCTGTATTCATTGTAGGCCGCCATAACATTGTTAGTGATGTGTGTCTCTTCCTCCACCTCTGGAATTGCTTCTTCTTCAGTTTTTCTTGGCAAAAATGTAGGACGAAGAGGCTGATCAGACCTAGTGCTCGCTTTCCTAACAGCATTAGAGGTTGCTCTACCTTGATTTCCTTGTCCAACATTGCTTCTGCTATGATCACTACCTGATCTTTTTGATCTTGCATGATCCATTCTCATTTGACCCATGGCTGTAATCATACGATCCTATAATTGCTGTAGCATTTGCTGCTGCTGCTGGGAAAAGGTGGTCAAGAAATTATCAAGCTGATTATTCGATTCCCTTGGTGGGCTCTCACCTCTCCTTTCTCCCATCTCAACTTTAGCTGGGATAAAATCAGGCCCTTCTTCTTGCTGCCCTGGCCTGCTTCTGGTGAAATATTGGTGTGATCCTACCTCCCTCAAGTGCATAGAATTAAATCAATTGGCATGCAATACCCACTTTCACAAACTGATCAAAAAGCAACATGCAATCATCTGGGTATATGCCAGAACTGCCCAAAACTAACATGCAATGTTAAAAATGCACCCAAATTGACATGCAATGATGAAACCCCAACAGGCTAGCAAGATTACCAGCTCTGATACCACTGAAATATTCTTAGCTCGAGTTTATTGCATAGTGTTTAAATGTTTGTATGAGTGCATATTTTTTAAAAGTTTCAAATGGTTTGATTTTTGAGCAAGGCTAATTTATTGCATGCAACAATATCGATGTATAATGAAATTTAGAAACAATAAATCCAAAGAAACTGAGGAATTTTAGATACTTTTATTTAGTCTAGATACTACAAATCTATATGACATACCAGATTATTTATTCAAACCACTAAACATAGCAATGGCTGTGATTTATGATGACAATCACCCTTCAAGAACAGACCACGATTTGCATAAATGGCCCCTCAATAATTCTGAACGAATCTATCCACAATTTGGCCATACAATGCCTGCCTCTAACTGTGATTTCCTTGATCACTTGACGGGTTTCTTCTATTTGTATTCTGCACTATGAATGCTTGCAAATGTCCAATGACTAGGGTTTCCGTCCCACTCATATCATGACCAGGGGTTTCGTCCTGGAGAAGTATTCCTTCATAGTTTGGCTGAGAGAAAAATATCAAAATGATTTTCTGTATGCCTTCTCAACCCCATCGATTCCTCTTATCCTTTTTCACAAAAAGCCATCGATCCCTAAAAAAGATCTTTTCTCCTTATTAATTAAATCACCCTTTTGCAATAATAATAAACTTAGGTGTTTAATTTATTGATCACCAAGAGGAGACACCTAGTAATAATTAAGTCTTCACTTAAAAGTGGTCCCCATCCATAATCATAATGAATAATTAAATATAATTAAACTGAACTATAGCTTTTTGGCTCAAATTTAATTATTCTCATTATTCCCTTATTGTTTATTTTATTTCTAACCTTCGGGAATAGAGAAAGCTAGAAAATTCCTCCTTTATTATTCATCAAGCGGAAGGGACATTGCACAAACTTCACTCTGTCACTTCTAACTTGCAGCTTTGTAACACGAATTTGTTGAATCTGTAAATTAAGATACTTCATGTGTAGATTTACTTAACTTCCAAACCACAAGCCATAACAATTACCAATAGTAGAATGCGGTACCAAAAACAATGATAGTTCAATACAGTGCAAAATCTGCTTTTGAACAAAAAACCTCAAAATACTACCGCAAACACTTGCAAACTTCCACAAAGGTAGTAGACAAACAGGAACCACCAATACCATATGTACCTTGACTTTGCATGTTGTCCTTTTTCAATAATGATAACATTAACATTCCGCAACAATTGCACCATACCCAACTGATATATGACATCAATGACAAACACACCACTTTGACATCAATCAATCACCCCATTTTGACATCAATGACAACACTATATTCAACAAGGAATGGGTCAACCTAGGAAGAGGAACATACTAGGTTGGCCCTGTTGGACTAATCTCCAACGTCTCTCTTCAGATTCGGGACATGGACTAACTTTCTCTCGTGGATCCGTTTATCTCTGGTGTTTGTATCGGTTGTTAATAGGTTGATCTTTTGGCGTAGCAACAAATGTGTTCCAACAAATGGTATCAGAGCTGTGGTCGCAGGGTCGAATCCCTTTGGGTGACATTGAGGGGGGGATTGTTGTACTAATCGCCAACGTCTCCCTTCAGATTCAGGACATGGACTAACTGCCTCTCGTGGATTTGTTTATCTCTAGTGTTTGTATCAGACATTAAAAGGTTGATCTTTTGGTGCAACGACAAATGTGTTCCAAGTCCAATAGGCCCACCCATTTTATTATTGTTTTTTAAAAATTTAAGTTAGGTTGGCTTGCAGATACACATTAATTATTATTAAAATAGTAAATTTTATTATAATAATATTTTATTGTTATCTATTAGTGTTTAAAAGCACTATTTTTAAATTAATATTATTATTTCTCCTAGATAGAGGGGACATGACATGTACCATTTTCTAGGCTGGAATCAATAAGAGAAAGGCAGAAAATTACATTTATAGAGTATTTGCTAGCTTTAAAGGAGACGTGGAGGTTATCTTTTCCAGTTGTCTTTCATTTTGTCTGGAATATATCTTATGAAAGAAGCTTACGTAGCAATATTCCTCCTAATCACAGCCTAGAAGGATGTTTGTTTGCCCAACATTAGAGAAAAATTGATTGGTTCAAGTTTGCCACAATCTCGGGGCACATTTTTTAACAATAATCTAACTCATTCTCCCTTGTTTTCCGTTCCATTAGCTTAATCACTGCCTTATGGAGTTTATATATACTTTGGGAATTAATAATGTTTATTAATTTTGATTTTATTGGTTTGAAGAAAAATAGGAATGGTCAAAGAGCTAAAACAAGGCCACAAACAAATCTAAGGGATCTCCAACATGCATTGGGGAAATTGACACTTCTTACATATGATTGATCCAATAAGTGTATCACATGTTCTTGGATACAAATATCGGTCACTTTTTATCATTGAGACCTATGATGGAGGATGAGACCATCAAATTTGTCACCCTTCACCTCAAAGGTGTAGCACATGAGTGGCTATCACAAGTTGATCACTTAAGGACATAATCATATATACACATATGCTGAGTTTGATAACAGGTTGATTGAGAGATTTGATAGAGTTGATCCAAAAATTCATTCTTGTGAATTAGCTTTGTAAATTGGAAATTTGACCTTCAAGGTATAGAGTTAATAGGAAATCATGCAAATAACCACAATAAGCAATCCTAATTACTCAATAAGATCCAATCTATTCAATAGAAAACATGCAATAATAAGCAAAACCAGATTTCAAGCAAGTGACACCTTCACCTTCACCGTATTGCCATGGATGACTTCCATTGTTCCTTCATTGTAAGCTTTGCTCTTAGAAATGGGTATGCTACTCTTTCGCTATGAGCTTCAAGTATATTTGAAGATTTCAATGATGCAAACGCTAAAGTTGAAGAGTTTGTGGTTAGCCATCAATGTGCAATGAAGGCTTGCTTTTATAGAAAAGCTTGTTTTAGATGAATGATCTGGATTCAAAGATGAAAGATCAGGATCAACAGTCGAGGTCCTTTGAGAGGAAATATAATGGAGAGTTAATTGGCCTGATCGATTCAATCAAGGGAGTTGATTGGATAATCAGTGGAAATTGATTGATCAATCAATGGGATTGATTGATTAATTAGTGGGATTGAATAATTAATGGGTTTGATTTGTTAGTCAACAGATTTGATTGAATAATCAATGGGTTTGATTAATCAGTCAATGGATTTGATTGCATAATTAATGTGATTGATTATTGAGTCAATGGATTTGATTGCATAATCAATGGGATTGATTATTCAATCAATGTGTGAGAGGATACTTTATTAATTAAATAATTAATTAATATTTGGAGGGTATCTACAAGCTTTACTCAAACAAATCCGTACAATTGAGGCCTATGTTGCTGATTTTTAAAAGCTTTCAGTCATGGCGCCATATGTGTTAGAAAGGAGACTTGTGGTGTTGTTCATGGAAGGCTTATGAACATCTTAGAGGCTTAGAGAAGGCTTTCAACCCCACCTCTCTATAGGAAGGCATTTAAAATGCTTTGGAACTTGAAACTTCAGCCACTAGGAGAAGATTTACACCTTCAAGACAACCAAGATCAACATCCTATGGGCAGTCCAAATTAGTTCTATATGGACAGCCAATGACAGATAATTATGGGCAGCCAAAAAGCACTATTTTTGGGCAGCAAAAGAAGCCATTTCAATAGGGTTATCAAAATAAAGAATTAGCTAAAACCACCAAGGAGATTGAAGCAAGGAACGAACTCCAAAGAAAGAAACTTTGCTTTACATATAAAGAGCCTTGGGACTAGGTCATAGGTGTTCAAAAGGACATGTGCATTATATTGAGGTATTTTCCTAGGATGAGGAAGAAGTGGAAGAACATGAAGGATTAGGGGACGAAGAAGCAAAAGCAAAAGTTACTAAAGGGGAGAATATTTCCAATAGTACTCTTGCTACATTCTCAGGTGCACCTTGGTAACACCCATTTAGAGTCCGTGGAGTGTTGAAAGGATAGAATGTGATAGTATTGATGGAGAGGGGAAATCCACAACTTCATTGATGAAAGCTTGATATCAAAGAGAGGGCTACTAACAAAGGACTTTCAAGGATTTAATGTTACCATGGCAGATGGATTTACTATACCATGCACTAGGAGGGTCAAAGGGTTGGACATTACTCTTGGTAAACACAAATTACCAATAATTTTTACGTAATAGGCATGGGCGAAACAAATATAGTTTTAGGGGTGCAATGGTTCCATTCCCTTAGGGAATTCACACAAAATTACAAAACCATAGAGCTGAAATTCCAACATAAAGGTAAAGAGGTTATGCTTTGTGGTATGACCAATGTAGTTCCTACTTCAATTACATCTAAAGACATGGAGAGAGTTTTTTGTAAGGGAAAAATAGAGTGGGAATCTCATTGCTATATGAGAGATACATCTACATCCAATGATAAGAGATCATATCATGTGGATATTTAGTTTATTTTGGATTGACAGGTAATTGATGAGCTTGATTGGCTTTGAGAAGATTTGTGTTAGAGCATCTTCTAGAGAAATTAGAAATTGCTTATACAGTGTTGGCTCAGCAAGAAGATTGGTTGAAACAAGAAATAATTTGTAATCTTTTCTAGATAACCCACTTTTTGAGTTGGATACAGAGATATCTTATGATAACCCACTTTTTGTTGTAGAGTTCTAGGATCAACTTGTTGAGAGGCATGCACAATAGAAAGGTGCCTCACTAGATTGTAATGATGGTTTTGAGTTCACTGAAATTTTCAGACCTGTTGTTGAAGGTAATCCATTTGATTATCTTTTGGATTATAGTTCAAGGCATGAAAGCAATGATGTTTGTAGAAGTTTGAAATCATTACAGCCCTTTCATGATGCACAAGTGTATCCTCAAAAGGAGGGTGAAAGAATTCAAAAATGTTTGCACATAAGAATATAGGACCCAAATATTTTGTTAGAACATTTGTTTTCCATAACAAAGGGCTATCCTCCATTTAGGGATTGTAGTTTTCTAGATAGGACAACATCAGCTTTCTCTTTTTGTATCAATTTTGATTTAGTTTCATTTCTTAACATTGGTATTTGTAAAGAACTGCATCTATATGGGTATGATACTATATTTTGGAGAAGATGGCTTGACGAATTTATAGCTTCTTGTTGTACCAAATAGGTGTAGTGAAAGTATTGTGAAGAGTTCTTGAGATTGATTTGGAATCCTAGTATTTTCAAAAGGGTTTGGTTGGGAAGAGTTGGAGGATTGAGTTCACTTTGTTTTGAGGACACACAATTTTGAGAAGGGAAGATTTGTAATGTCTCTTTTCCGGTCCATTCCAAACTTTTTTGTAGAGTGCCAGCTTTATTGGAAGGGTATTTTGATAGTGGTAGAGAGTTTTTGGAGCCAAGATGAGTACAATAGTACTTCTATGTGGGGATTCGACATTTTGGGAACACTCCACACTTCTTGGAGAAATTTGCCATCATGGGGGGTACTGTTGTGACATTTTCACACATCACCCCATTGCAAATGGGGACCCCCAGTAGTTTGCTAGTTTTTAGGGTTTTGCCTCCGCGCAACGGTTTCATGAGGTCATCATTTTAAGAGTTTCAAGTCAGTCTTTTGAGAGTCATTTGAGCCAAGTTGAGAATCCATGCCTAAATCAGTGCCTAAACATCACAGAAGTGCTCAGAAGGTCCGGGAGACAAGGATCGCCTGTGCTTTGGGCCAATTCTGACACTTCCTACTTTTTAGGGAATCTGCTTTTTTGCTTTTTCGCTTTTTCATTTTTGGCATTTTTGGACCAAACGGGGTTCCCTATTTTTTAGGGATTTTGCTTTTTCTAATTTTTAGAAAGTCAACCTTGGTCAATGTTTCCATCTTTAGAACCAAAAATCAACCAAAAAAATCAAGAAATCATTGAAAAATCAAAGTGAAAATTGAAAAATCAAGCAAGAAATCAAGCAAAAATCAGGAAAAGCAAGGGAAAAATCTGAAAAAAATCAGTTGAAAATCATGAGAAAATCACCCAAAAATCAACTAAAAGAATAAAAAATGATTGAAAAATCAAAGTGAAAATCGAAAAGTCAAGCAAAAGTCAAGGAAAGCATGGAAAAGCAAGGGAAAAATCAGTTAAAATTCACCAAAAAATCAACCTAAAGGCGTGAAATTCATGGAAAAATGTGCCTAAGTCTGGAGAAATTCGCCCTTGCCATGGAGATGAGAGAATGTCCAGCCATTAAGGAAGTCTGCCCTTGCCTTAGTGAAAAGATGGCAAGACTCTTGGAAGTCC
>VDFB02365083.1:0-26932 GCA_007258455.2 Sequoia sempervirens
CGACAAAGAAACAAGTCCTTTAGCCTTATAATTTTGAACATGTTTATATATATATATTCCTGTACTTGTAGCCGTTGAACCTGTACCCGAACTGACAACTTAGCTCACAATATGAAATTCTTGCTTGCAAGACATCACTATTAACCAATGTTACAAGATTCAATCTCAACTCAAACTTGGCAAGTTAATTTTTGATCTAGACTTGGACTCGGACTCAACACTCAAACATAGCCAAGACTCGGGCAAGCCTCGGCCAAGACTCAACAAATTGAAAAACCATGAAATATAGAGCTTTTAAGGATTTAAAACTTTTATCTTGGACCCTTTAATAAATAACCTTTAAAGACACAATAAACTAATAAAATACAAGCTACTTTGATAACATACCCAAGTATACATCGATCACATGAGTATAAAAGTGGATTTTAGATGAAGGAAATAACATTTTTAAATATATAAATATTTTCAAGTGAATACAAAACTCATGGATTTTGAAATCCATGGCATCAAAACGAATATCAAAATTAAAAGTATAACTATGGCTCAATGGAGCCTACATCACTCGTCCCAACATCCATAGTTGTATGGCAAGTCTTGCCTAGGCATTTGATATAGGTTCTCAATGATGATGTGGCCATGATATTTGACTGTTTTAGCAACTCCAACATCCTAGGGGTCTACACTTGCTCTATCATCCTCCTCTACCATGACTACTACCTTTGCCTCTAGATCTGCTTAATCAACCCATGCAAGGTCCTCCTAGTTGAAGGTGTGATCTTCAATCTCGATGATCCAATCTGCCTATGGATCCAATTTAGTGCCCAAGCTTTTGTTTGTGACAAAGGCGAAGCTTATAATGAACATAAAGAAGATGATTCAACCTATTACACTTCTTGGTGTGTGTATTCAAACACACTCTAATTGCACTTGTGTTTTGAAGCATTGGTTGGCTGAAGACATGATTAGCACCAAACCTTTCCCACCATGTATTTGAAATGAGAAAAAAAAGGAACTCAATTTCATTGTTCAACTTTGAGTTTCAACATTAACGTAGAAAAAGGAAAAGTTTTAATTTATAAATTTAATTTATGCCCTTAACAAACTTTTACCTAGCTGCAATGTCTTTCAAGTTGCCTTGCATATGTCTCATGCAAAGAGGTACCCTTGTGCAAGTTTGTGGATCTCAATCTCAAAAATCATCTTCACTCCAAGCTGAGGATTAGGTACATTCTCTCTATGACTATATAGAGCCCTCTCATAACCTCCTCATTGGCCTTGAAATTTGGGTGGAATTGGAACATGCTGAATTAAAAAATAGGTAGTTGCATTTAAGGGCTTGTGAAGTTGATGGTGCCATTGTCAATCAATGATGCCTCATATGGGAACAATATTTATCCTTGACCCCAACATAAATGGATCTAATGGCTTGCTTAGCCTTATCCATGCCCCCATATGTATAGCCCATTGTAGGCTTTTCATCATGAGCAACTCAAAGAACAACTAAATGCTAAACTGCAATTATTATTAAACATAATATAAATAAGTGTGAACAAAATCAAACAAATAGAATGGAAATCTAACAAAAATTAGTAAAAATAAAATGAAAATATGAACTTACCTCTAGGATCTCTTTTGTTGGAACTAAGAAGGTGTGCTCATTGAAAACTTAGTTAACTGTGTCAATCCCTGCATTGGTCTTAGCATATGAAGATGTAGATCACTCCTCACTAACAAACATGTGCCTCAAAGTAGCCTTTGATAAAGCAAATATTGCAACATGATAAAGTTTTTGCAAAGTGGGTTATTTTGGGATGAGACAACATCTTGTCAATGTGTTTTCTCATTAGGTTGAGGACCTAAGCATGGTTTATATGTATTTGCAAATGTTTTTACCATGCTCCACACATGCTTTGATCCATAGGATTTTGCCAAGATCTTCCAACATGAGGTCAAGGCAATGAACAACACAAGTCCAGAATAAAGATGCATGCTTATCCATAAGAAGTCTACGAGGCAATGAACATCACAAGGAGTCCAAAATAAGGATGCATGCTTATCCATAAGAAGTCTTCTTGTAGCAACATAATTTGCTGCATTATCTATAACTATTTGCACAACATTTCGTCACCAACCTCGGCTAGGACTTCCTCCAAAACCTCACAGAGCAATTCATCATTTTTTTGTGTTTTCCAAAGCATCAATAGATTTTAGAAAAATTGTGCTACTTGAGAAAGAGACAATGATATTTGAAATGCTACTCGTGAAACATGGGTCAATGAGTCTGACTCGAAAAACTACACAGTTGAATCTTGATACAAATATCATAATTTGACACGTTGTGGAAAATACCTCCTACTTATCAATTGATGAACTAAAGGGGCTCCATAATGAATGGTTCATAAGGCATAACACTTGCTGAAGGTTTTGCAAATGGGGTTGCAAGCTAAGTAGGCTTAACCTTGGGCAAAACTCCATGGTTAAGTGTGCTAGAGTTGGAGTAGTACTGGGATGGGTGACCTCCCGGGAAGGCCCAATTCTTCACCTCTGTGAGCATCACCTAGATGCAATGAGTGCTAAGTGGACCATTCATTATCATGAGAGATGGGTTCTTGTGAATCACTACTCATGAAACATGGGTCATATGAGTTTGACTCAAAAAACTACACAGTTGAATCTTGATAGCAATATCATAATTTGACACATTGTGGAAAATACCTCCTTATCAATTGATGAGCTAAAAGGGCTCCATAATGAATGGTTCATAAGGCATAACACTTGTTGAAGGTTTTGCAAATGGGGTTGCAAGCTAAGTGGGCTTAACCTTGGGCAAAACTCCATGGTTAAGCACACTTGAGTTGGAGCAGTACTGGGATGGGTGACCTCTTAGGAAGGCCCAATGCTTCACCTCTGTGAGCATCACCTAGATGCAATGAGTGCTAAGTGGACCATTCATTATCTTGAGAAATGGGTTCTTGTGAACCACTACTCATGAGACATGGGTCAATGAGTTTGACTCGAAAAACTACACAGTTGAATCTTGATAGCAATATCATAATGCTGTAGAGAAGGGGGTTTCGCTACTCATGAGTCTCTTTATTCTCAAGAGATTCCCAAGGGGCGAACTACCCTAAACTACCTCAAAGAAGAGAGCAAGAGTTCTAAAATCCAAAGGAGTAAATCACAAAGGTTTTCTGGACAAACTAACGAGCTCTTGGCCAAAAGATGGTAGCGCGGAATAAGGATGACAACGCGGCATGCTGGAGTCGTAGAGGTGCGCTGGCGTCTCGTACGGACCAGAAAGCGAGAATATCCAAGAAAACAACTTAGTGACTACTAACAATCAGATTGCTAAGAATTTACAAAATGCGAGAAGGTAACATAATGTAATAGAACTGAAATGAAGTGAAGTATAAATGATAAAGTAAGAGAATAAGAGATAAAAACTTCTCACAACAACCTAAGTAATGAAGTCTCTAGCACGTGAATATCTTCAATACCTGCATATATAAAATTGAGAGAAAATGTTGGGGTTGTATAGGGGATTGCCTTAGTCAAACCCTCATTTTGGTGCTCCCACCTCCACGAACAGCCAAATAGATAGAGAAAGTGAACAAAGTAAGCAAATACGAAGTGATAAAAGCAATCCCCGCTCAAGGAGGAGAACCCGTATCACGAGATAGAGAAAAAATAGATAGGGGATTGGATAAATCCCAGGATGCTTGCAAGCACAAGGGAGATGCCAACTGCAAGGCTTAAGGAAGCCAAGGAGGGAGACAAAGATAGTTGCAAGAGCCAAGAGTGTTGCAAAGCTGCTGTAACAAGTAAGAGATATGTACAAGCAAGAGAGGAAAGAGGGAAAAGAGAGAAGCCAAGAAGCGAGAAGCACAAATGAATTGGAAAGATAGCATTTAAAGGAAGGAGAGGAAGGAAAAGAAGCTTCCCAAGCGGTTACAAAGTGTCCCGAGTTGTTACCACTGACAAAAGGAGGTGACAAGTGGCAAACATGCTCGGAAATGACCGTTTGAACGTTGAAACATCACGGGACGCTAGTGCAGCGCATGGACGTCCACACGGCGTGCTAGTGTCCAGACACATCACATTACAAAACGATGAGAATGGGAAAAGCACAAGGTTTGACGCAAAGTTGACGCGCGAAGGCAGCTGCTGAAAAGGGGTCCTGAGCATCTTGAGAGGGAAAAAGGTTGATGTGGGGGCTAAAATGAGCCTACACAAATGCTAGGGGAGTGGACACTAAAGCAGATGCAAGAATGTATGTGAACTTGCAAGGAGTGCAATTTTACGACATTACAAATGCTAATATTAATCAATAAAGTAGAAGTTCAAAATTTTAATCACTAAATCTTTGGATTATAGGAAGTACAACCATTTGAGGAAGAAACAAGGAAATTCAACAATGTCCTGTTCCTCCTATTTGTTCAACCATCAATGGTGTGACCATTTTTTCATATCTTATGTCGCTCCTCAATTTTGGCCTTCACATCGACCACCTTTTGAGTCAAAATGGAGCCCTTTATCTCCTCATCATTAGGGGCTTTGGACCCTGCTTCACAAACAATAATGACATTTACCATATTTTGCTAATAAGGAGACCTAGAACAAATAAATAACCAAAATAACTATTATAAAATTTAGATTTTAAATTCTACAAACTCTTAAATTCAAAAAGTCAAGAAACAATAAAATCAAACAACATATTTTAAAGCAAGAAGAACAATTAATTAGTTGATTGTGTGAAATGGGCTGATATAGTAAAACTAAATGTCTTTGATTGTACTTGTTGCATTATGCTTGTCCTTGTTCTAATCCATGCTCTCAAATTATGGTTAGGAATATCGAGTAGTGCATGGTACAAGATTCAAATCTAATTTAAATCCTTAAACTCTAGCACAACAATAGTTTAATCATTGTTTTTGTTGCTATCGTTCAAAGATCCAAGAAATGGAGAAATAGTAGAATAATAATCTTCATGAATGGCTGCCATCCCTTCTCTTTGCTTCTTTTTTAGTTCCTTTTGTTGGTCAAATGTTTTTAATTAGCTTTGTACCTCACATGCAACTTTAGGAGGCACAAGTGTGCACGCTTTAACATTTTGGCATGTTATTTGTGCAAGATGTTATTTCAATTGGTTAATGCCTCCCTCACAAATTGTTGTCTTGCAATGAATGCAAACCGACTCCCCTTTCTTTGACATAGGGATGGCATGTTTCCAACAAGGGTCCTTTTTGATTGGGGCTGACATTAGAACAATTTATAAACGTGAAGTATGCTAGAATAATAGATAATTGGAAAATAAATTAATATTTAGGGTTTCTAGTTAAATTAAGATAATAATATTGGACAAAAGTAAAAATAGTTAGGTTTTGTTGCTATTAAATAGAAAAAAATAAAAAAATAGCTAGGGTTTATTCATAAAAAGAGATAAAAAAATAAATAGGGCTTGTTCCATGAATCTAAATTGAAAAAAATGTAGAAGACAAATGGAATTAAAAAAATGATTCAAAATATGAAATAAACTTGCGTCAACTTGATAGTGTACTGCTCGAAAGCAATAGTGGGCTCTTCCAAATGCATTGTAGGCTCCTTTAGATGCACCAAGGGTTGCTTCAAACCTACCCAAATGTTATTCAATCGATGTTGTTCAACTTGTTTGGTGGTTTTTTTTCAATGACATAATTTTTTCACCAATACTCCTATTTTTTCTTCCTTGTAGCAAATGAAATGAACATGGTTTTGGAGTCTTAGAGGCCATTTGAAGTGATTAGGTTCTACATTTTTAATTATTTTTTCCTTTATTTTTCTATTTTTTCTAACTGTTGTTGTGGTTGAGCCTACCCACCGAAACTCACTAAGCTTGACTAGACACATCGGGCACTTGGGTCATAAGTCCCTAAGCCTCGTTTGGGTCTGCTCACGTAGGGACCCATTGAGTCTTTGTGAGTCTTGTAACATTGCTGTTAACAGTCTAGTGCATGTTTTTGAGGCAAAAATATAGGTAGCTAGTCATTTGCTTTATGCTAATCCTCTTCAACGAATCTTGTATAGTATGCATATTTGTATATCTTGTTTATATTTTGGTGTCTATGGTTAGTTTAGCTTAGGTTTGGGTTTAGGTTTAGTTTAAATCTCAAGGAGTTTCCTCTCTAAATTTGAATAGAGGTTTTACCTCATGCATTGTTTGCTTTGTGTTGTCTTGTAAAAAACAATTTAAAATGCTAACAACTAGAAGAGAGAAATTTGGAGACAATATTTGTCTTTGTGAGTTGCCACAAGGGTACCCTTTTCCTCTTATTCTATTTCTAGGCATGATTGGTCATGTACTCTTCCATGTGGAGAGATAACTAGGATTCTTCACTCACAGTCAAGGCTATAGGGAAAAGTATGCATTATTGAGTTCCTTTATGCTTTTGGTGACATGTTGATCCATAAGGATTAGGAAGTGAACAATCTTCATTAGTATGTAGTTTCTAGACCTAGATTTGTCATCAGAGCGAAAGCATAGACTCTTGTGGAGGTTATTTCAAAACCTTCAATTCCCTTGAAGGGCTAGTTTCATAATCATTGTGGAAAATTTGAAATTGTTCAAGTGATTTCATAAAATGTTTCAACAAAAATGAAGCCATGACTTGTGAGGAGCAATTTCATCCTTATACATGAAATATGGAATTTGAAAGAAGTAGTCAACTTTTCGCATTCCAATTTTGCTTCTAGGTCCTTTTGGTGCACGAGGGCGACATTCCAACATCTATATAAAAGAATGAAGAATTTGGGTTGCAACATTAGAGGATTGTGTGAGTGTTGTAGTGATCAAATTGAGGTGAATCTTGTTGTAGAAGACATTGGGACCATAGTTACAAGATTTAGACTTGCCTCGGGCTTGACAAGTTGATTTTGACTTGGACTTGATGCCCAGACTTGACATAGATTTGGCAAATTGAAAAAACCATGAAATATAGAGATTTATAAGGATTTAAACTTGTTTCATGCACCCTTTAAGAAATAAACTTTAACAACACAATAAACTAATCACATAGAATCTACTTTGATGACATACAAAAGTATACATCAATCGCATGAGTATAAAAGCGAATTTTAATTTTTAGTTGAAGGAAATAACATTGTTAGATATATAAATTTTAAATATTGTCAACTGTATACAAATCTAACGGATTGTAAAATCCATGGCATCTAAACAAATATCAAAACTAAAAATTCAAGTCTATGAACGGATCCTACATCAGTCACCAAAACATCACGTAAAGTCCTACGTTGGCATTTAAGATAGGTCTTGGATGATGATGCAACCATGATATGTGTTTGTGTCTCAGTGACACCGACATCAAAGATGTCTCCTTGTAATCTATCCTCCTCCTTTGCCATGGCTATTTCCTTTGCTTCTCAATACACTTGATCAATCCATACAAGGTCCTCATTGCTGAAGACGCTATCTTCAACCTCGATGAACCAATAAGACTATGGTTCAACGTCCTCTAGAGTGATGGTAGATAAGTCAACACCCAAGATTTGTTGTGACAAAAGTGAAAGTTGTAATGAACATACACAAGATTATTCAACCTTTGCATTGACAACCTATTGCACTTTTTGGAGTGTATGTTCTCAAATTTATTCCAATTGCGCTCGCACCTTGAAGCACTACATAGTTGGCTCAAAACATGAACTACAATCCTCTAAATATTTGACACTTTAGCACCAAACCTTTCCTACCATGCATCTGAAATGAGAAGAAAAAAAATCAATCTCATTGTTTAACTTTGAGTTTCACTTTCAATATTAATGTAAAAAAGGGAAAAAAAAATTAATTTTTGAACTTAAATTATTCCTTGTCATGTCCCCGAAATCACGACAGTTAGAATTATTAACCATTTGATACTGTTATAATTATAATTGTCAGAAGACAGTATTATAATTATAATTGTTATACTATAAATATCGTAATCCCCAAAATATAAATCTAGATATTATAATCATTGTAAAAATATGAAATAAATAAATTATAATACTAATAACTCAATATCCAGGATAAGGTAATAAAATAAAGATAACCTAAATATCATCACAAATTATAAATAATAACATCAAATATAAAATTATAAATATTAAACAATTGTGATCATTACAATATTATAATATAAACTCATAATAAGGGATATCGTGATGCACTTAGGACAAGGCACGATACTCCTTCCAAGCAATACAATATATCATTCAATACCCCGATAATAGACCTAGGGGAGCTTGTAAGCGATATATACTATTTCACCCCGACTCCTTATGCAGTGCCCATATGATTTATCAATATTTTAGTGCTTGCTATGCTATTGGCCTATATGATGTATGGTGGGAAGGGCTCAATAAAATAATTACAGTGCTAATAAGTCTCGATATTGCTGGCCTTGGACGATACTTACACAATGTAAAGAAATCCTCAATATTAATGCGAGGTGATGACACTGGAGTAAGCAGGCCCTATAACAAGCCACCAAAATTGATAAAGAATATGGATACACTCGGCCATATACTTGAGCATATAATCACATCCATAGCCGCTTCACATATCCCATCAAATTAGATAAAGGAAGCGTCTGAAATCGACAGAGTTATTGGAGCCGTGGTATTCACTTGAAGAGATACAAAGAAATCAATCCAATCCAGGCATTAGTTAGCAGGCTATAAAGATAGTTCAATCCATAGAAGCATAAATCTGCAAAAAATCGCAAAAATCGCGATTTTTAAAAAATCTGCACTGCTCCCGATTTTTTCCCCCAAAAAATCCTGATTTTTTGGGTTTCGTTGACCCTACGAAAAATCGTTGAAAATCGTGTTTAAATCGTGATTTAAATGTCAAAAAAATCGTTAAAAAATCGCGGAAAATCCGAAACCCTAAAACGCGCGAAAAAACCCAGAAAAATGTGTGTTTTTTTGTTATTAATAGGTTCGCGCCAGTCGTTATTTTCACAAATCGAAGCCGCCTTCGAGTTTTCACGACACGGGAAGTTTATGCAAGTGCTGCGAAAGGAGATTGGTGGAGTTTTGAGCACCCGATTGTCTGCAAAAAATTCACGCGAAGTCGACCAGGGTCTTTTCAATTCATTTCTTTTATATATTCATTGCTTTTACATATTCTTATCTATCATATTGTGGGGCATATGCGTAAATCTGGGAAACATCAGAAGTATTGTATTTATATATATATATATATTTTTTTTATTACTGAATTCATTTGCATAGTTTATGTAAAAATATTGATATGAGATAGTGTTAAGCTGAGTCGATAAAAGTCTGGTTTCTAATAGCCTCTAATGTTAACATAGCTGAACCCATTATCAAATATTTATCTAGCAACATTAGAAACGGTATTAAATATTTATTTAATGGCCTGTAATTGTTATATATGAAGTATATTTTGTGCAATGCATTGATGCAATGTAATCAACAATATGAATATAAACAAAAAAATCTATTTTCTACAATCCACGGGTTAAAATCTCTATTTTATTTGCTCTCTATATCTCTATGCTATGGAAATGACCTTAAGTTTAAAAAAAAGTAGGTTTTGTCTATTTTTCTACATTTTTTAATATTTTTTTTTCAAATCCGATTTTTTCATGATTTTTCAAAAAATCCTGATTTTTTGGTTTGCCGATTTTTTCCCCAAACGATTTATGCTGCTATGGTTCAATCGATGCATAACTAGGATTAGTAAATGGAATAGATGTGACTGAGGAGACACAACCCCTCTCATCGAGCCCACTCAAATAATATGTAGTGGAAATCGATATTCATCCAAGGGAAGGAAGACACTTGTGTTTGCAAATTAGGGCGCTCGTAGAGAACTAGATTCACATGCATACATTGGGGCATCAGAAGTAGTAAACATATTGGATACCTGTCATTCATCTCTACTCAATTTATTGTTTTACATCTCAAAATTCATATCATACATATTATGCATTATTTCAATATTGTGCATATCATGTGAAGAAGAGAAAAGGCAAGTAGGAAACCATAAAAATCCAGCGAATTAGGTGAGGGATCTCCCCACTTAGCCATTAGATATCTAGCATCCAAATAGATGTTGTGATAATTGATTTGTAATAATAATCGCATATATATGAATGAGTAGACCCCGTGATTTCTGTTCCCTGTGTAATCAACAATTTCTAAACCCGATTAGCTTATTGCATTTCCTTTATCCAATGAACCAATAAACGCACAGTTGCAAACTCGATCTGAATCATCAAACCCAGTCTACAGAAACCCAACATTGAGATAATCACGAGTTCCATTCTGATCTGGCCTGAGTACCTCACCTTCCTACTATTAATTGTCTCCATGAATAGCTGCGAACTCCATTCTGATTTGTACTTAGATGCCTTGCCTTGCCTCAAATGCTACTGTTTATTTCCATATGTTATTTCCTTATGCTGCAGATATATCTATGTGTTTCCATTAACTTTGATGTGGATATATGATAATTATGCTTACTTTGACTACTAATACTCAAGTTCTTTAATATCATTGCTAACATTAATCTAGTAATTAGATTATAGTTCCTTCATTAGGATTATTGCATTTATAATGATCTATGAGATAAATTGTCGAGAGTCAATAAGTGTATACATTGTGTGTGATCAAAGATTGTCTTCTAAGTGCTTGTAAGCCTACTAGGGAGGAAGGGCCTAAGAAAAGTGGTGCCTAAAAACCCCACTCAAGTCCGCCCCTAGGACCCAAGGCAGGGATGGGCCATGGAGGGGTGGCAAGACCACTTAAGGTTCCGCCCAGTCCCAAGGCATGGGTTGGGCCATGGAGGGGTGGGGGTCCCACTCAAGATCCGCTGCGGCCATGGAGGGGTGGTAGGCCTAGGCCACTTATAAGCTCCGTTGGCTTCCCCCAATAGGTCATGTGTTTTCCGAGGTGATGACTTGGGTGGAGAAAGCAAGTACAAGCCATCTAGAGGGGAAGGTTGTAGATTACAACCCCTTGAGCTTAGTAAAGGACTCTGGGCGGATCTACCCATGGGGGTAGAGAAAGTAGGTACAAGTCGTTGGGAAGGGAGGGTTGTAGTTTACAACCTTTGTACTAGGCAAAAGGGCTTCGGGCGGATCCACTCATGCCACTCCTCTTGTGTCTTAATGATTGCATTTATGATTATGCTTCTATTTGGATACCTAGATATCCATGCTAATGAACATATGTATATGTGGGAATATTGCTCACTTTGTGGATGCAAGTGATCAACCAAGAATATTCCACCCTAGAGTTATCCAATTGACGAATCCTAACCCTAAGCAAGCAAGTTCCAAGACAAAACCAGGCAAGGGTCATTGCATTCCTTTTTTTACCTAGCTGCAATGTTGTCTGAGTTGTTTTGCATATCTCTTGTGCAAAGAGGTCTCCTTGTGCAAGCTTGAATATTTCTATCTTAGTGATTATCTACGCTCCATCCAAAGAAACAAGTGCTATCTATTGTACCCAAAATTAAAATTTTTGCTTCATTAAGGCATTTTGGTAAAATGGTCAAAATCTTGTAAAAATTGTCGTCAAAAGTCAAAAAGGTCAAAATTTCTAAAAATAGAAATTTGCATGTCGGCCCCTATTTTTTAGGAAATCACGCATGTTCAGGAAATCCTCAAATTTTTCAAAATGTAACGATCTAGGTCTCTTTAGAATGAAATTGTCTACAAAACCTAGACCTCAGTTTTTTGGCCCTACGTTTTAGGAAAATGTCTAAAACTAGAATCTTTGCACGGAGGGCTCAAACTGATTTTTATTGGTTGAAAATATGTCCCGATCAAGCTGGTCTAGTCAGAATCGTCAAAAAGTCAGTTTCTCTCTGGTGGGTCTATTTCGCTTTTTCAGAAGATAAATCAAGACCTCCGAGGTCATCAATGGAGGATGGTTAGCTACCAGGTGTTAGATACAAAGTTTCAAATGCTGCATAGATCGATCAACGGCGAAAGATGCTCAAGAAACGATCAATGGAGGAGGGGAATCTAAAAATAGCGAAACTTGTGAAAATAAAACTAAGTCTGGAGAACCCAAGCGCCTTAATTCAAGGAAGGCGTTTGGGATTCAATGCCTTAGCCACTTTTTCAGTTTCCGACATTCGATGCATGGTCAATGGTGAATGCAGTTGGTGAGCGCGAAGCGAAAGACGAATAGCAAAGCAAAAATTGAAAATCATCAAAATAAAACTATCTCTGGAGAGACTAGGTGCCTTAATTCAAGGAGGGCGCTTGGGATCTCATGCCTTGGGATATTTTTCGTGTTTCTCGAAAAACATGCATTCTCCTCTGTCAGCTTGGTTCCAGATGTGCAGAAAGCAATCAAAAGCAATTTTTAGGGTTTGAAAAGGCAGGGGATCATCTTAGTTGTATTCAAGCTTTTCAATGAATCCATCATCCAACACAAAGGATCTGTCGGATAGCAGGAAATGAAGATCAAATGGAGGCGAAAACACGAAAAACAAAGAAAGTCACAGAAAAAATTGAAAATCATGAAATTTTGACTAAGGCATGGAAGCCTAGGCACCTTAATTCAAGGAGGGCGCATGGGATTCCATAACTTAGAATATTTTTCATATTTTCCAAAAAAAGGTTCAAAATCCTTCGTCAGCCCGGTCCCGGCTTTTGCAGAATCAGTTAAATGCAATAACGGAGGCTGGTAGAGGGTAGCATTCAACTCAAATATGGTCAAGCTTGCCAGAATGATTAACTTCCAGTCTTTGCCATTCACCAACTAACGAGAAACGAAGTCCGAATAGAGGTCATTAGCTACATGTGAAATGGAGCAAGCAAAGCTGAAAATATCGAAAAAAATGGCTAAGTCTAGAGATCCTAGGCGCCTTAATTCAAGGAGGGTGCCTAGGCTTTAATGCCTTAGAAATTTTTCTGGCTTTGACACGTTTTCTTCCATTTCAACTTCCGTCAGCAGGTTCAAGGGCATACAAGCACGATCAGATGACGTCGGATACCGGTATGAAGTTGGGGATCACTTCAGCATTGGTCAAACATGAAATTGCCATGGTCAAATAGAGTTTATTAGTTGGCAGTGCCGGTTTTCTGGATCATCAAAGTTAGAGGTAGGCCTTGTCGGAAGCAAAAATAAGCAAAAGTTGAAAATGGCTAACACTTTTGAGGTTTTATGTGTTTGATGATGTCATCAGAGGCGTAGTTGAGAAATGGAGAAAAATAGCTAACACTTTTGAGGTTTTATGTGTTTGATGATGTCATCAGATGCATAGTTGAAAAATGGAGAAATATGGCTAACACTTTTGAGTTTTACGTGTTTGATGATGTCATCAGATGGGCATGTTTTTGCATGCATGCTTTTTTATAGCTATAAAAGAGGAATTTATCGTTTGATGCAAACGAAGTCAAATTTTTGCATGCATAGTTTCTATCTTTGTGGATAGACTCCAAAATAATAGGGTTTCGCATCAAAGTGCTTTTTCATCTCCAAACTGTACTCAAGAAAGCTTTGAGCATTCATTCTTCATAATTTGCAGGTTAGCTTTCAGAGGAAGAAACATAAAATTTTCTTCTCATCAAGTTGGAGGCTCAAACGAAGTAATTTTTCAATGTTCTTCGTGGATTCGAGATTGGGAAGCACAGAGGCATGCTTTTGTATGGTCTGTTTTTCTAGGGCATCACGTTTCAGAAACAGGTGGTCAAAATTTTCAAGTTTCATCAATCCGGGTCTACTTGTTTTTCACTCCTCTTGAAGATTGGAAAATTTTGTAATTTTGCATGTCAGCCCTATTTTTTAGGAAATCACGCATGTTCGGGAAATCCTCAAATTTTTCAAAATCTGATGATTTGGGTCTCTATAGAAAGAAATTGTCTACAAAACCCATACCTCAATTGTTTGGCCCTACTTTTCAGGAAATCTCGCATGTTTGGGAAAAATTCATCTTTTTCAAAATCTGACGATCTGGGTCTCTTGAGAACACAATTATCTACAAAACCCAGACCTCAGTTTTTTTTTGAAAATCTGCCTTTTTTTGAAGAAAAATCAGCAATCTATTTTTAGCTCTTGTGCAGAACTTTTCCGAACATAGGCGTGTTCATAGTTGAACTTCACGGTTTTCATCATACAATACTCTTCCATTGAAAAGTCAAGAGAAGCGTCAGAAGCATAAAGCTGTAGAAGAAACACAGGTCATAACTCCAGTTGCAGAGCCGCCAAAATTATCAATCAGTGAGCCACCAATTGGAGCATGCAATGTTTTCCAAGGATAGAACTAAAAGTAGCAATTAACTCGATGTCTTTTCCGAGTTTAACTGGTTGTTCTCACTCATGCTTATCTATTCTTTGGTAATATCAATGTATAGTTGGAGCTTTCTCAGCTAACTGATGTTGGCAGTTAGTTAGTTATTAGCTATCTTTTGTTTATTTTTAGAAATAAAGCTTGCATGTTGGCGAGAGTAGTTGTTAAAAACAAGGAGATTTTAGGGTTCCCTACTCCTTGTTTGTGTATAAATAAGGGCAGCTTTGCCCATTTATTTTTAACCATTGTCGTGATAACAAAATTGTTGAGCCTATTTTGCCTGCAACTTTGCTATTCAGTGTCTTTTCAAATTTTGTTTATGTAATCTGGTTTGATTGCATATTGTATCTCTACTTTGCTACAATTTGTCCCAAAAGTGTTATTGCTGTTAGAATTTGAGGAAATAAATCTCGTGCCTACTTCGCTTTGATCTATGGTCTCAATATCTTTCAGTGTTTTGTTTATATGTTTGGCTTGCATAATCTTTATTTCAGCATACATCCTGAAAGTACAACGAGTCTTCAAGTGTGTTTTGGAAGCGAGTTTGTTTAAGCATTTGTGTCAATTCAATCATTCCCTGTTTACTTTTGATTCTTAGGCTCTAAATTTACTTGAGTTGTCAGAAGCACCATTAGTTTAGGCCTAGTTGTAGTTGAAGTTATGAAACCAAAGAAAACCTTTGCTACAACACAAAGAGTTTTATAACCTTGTGCTCTTAAGCTGAGAATTAAAAGATTGGCAGTAGTTTAGTATTTCTTTTTAAGCATAATCAGCGAAGAGGGAGCTTCCCCTCCTAATTTGAAGAGCAGTCTAACTGTGCATAGCTCTCCATTCCAAATGCGCATTCCAGAGGTGCGAATTGAAACGCCAACACTATCCAATCTACAATTGTGTAGAGCCCACCCTGGACCTCCTCATCGTCCTTGAAATATGGGCAGAATTGGAATGTCATATTGAGAAAATAGGTAGCTGCATGTAAGGGCTTGTGAAGTTAAAGGTGCCTTCACAGATCAATGATCTCCCAGATGGGACAATGCTTATCCTTAACCCCAAAATAGAGAGATCTAATGGCCTTTTTTGCCCTATCCATGCCCTCATATATGTAGCCCATTGTGGGCGGGCTTCTCCTCATTAGTTACTCATAGGAGAACAACTAAAGATTGTATGAATTCCAATAATTCTGAAACATTAACATAAGTAAGTGTGAACAAAAATAAGCAAATGCAATGGAAATACGAACAAAAATATAATGGAAATTTACCTCTATAATCTCTTTGGCCTGTCTTAAAAAACTATGCTCATTAGAGATCTAATCAACCATGTCAACCCCTACATTAGTCTTTGCATATGATGATGCAAAACACTCCTTACTAACAAACATGTGTCTGAAAGCAACTTTTGATTGAAGCAAGGATTGCGATGTAATAAAATTGGTTGCAAAATGGGCCATTCCAAGATGAGCTAATTTGCTGCATTATCTATAACTATTTGCACTAGATTCTCTTCACGCACCTTGGCCAAGACTCCCACCAAAGCCAATTCAACATTTTTTGTGTTTCTTGAAGCATCACTTGACTTCAATAACACCATGCCACTTGAGAAGGAAACAAATTCAATGATTCACACAAATTAGAAATTAGAAATATTTATCATTAAATCAATGGATATAACAAAGTACAATTACTTGAGAAAGAAACAAGAAAACTCAACAATGTTCTACTTATTCTATTAGTCCAATCATCAGTAATGATGGTGCAATCATTTTTCTTCCATATGTTATGTTGCTCATCAATTCTAGCTTTCATATCAACCACTGTTTGGCTCAAAATGAAACCTTTTATCTCGTCATCATTAGGGGCTTTGAAGCCTGCCCCACAAACATAAATGACATGTATCATATTTTTCCAATAAGGAGACCTAAAACAAATAAAATAAACAAAATAAGTATTCTAAATTGAGAGTTTAACTTTAAAATATACAATGCTACATACCCCTAAATGCAAGAATTCAAGAGGCAAATAAATCAAACTATATATTTTAAAACAAAAATAATAATAATTACTTAGCTATGTGAGTTGCAATGGTGCAATAGAACCAAAAATTTTCAATTGCACTTCTTGCAACATCATGCTTATCCTTTTTCCAACCCATGCTCTCAAGTGATGGTTGGGCATCTAGAGTAGTGCTTGGAGTAAAATATGAATTTAAATTATATGAAGATCCATGAACTTTAGGCCCAATACTAGCACTAGCACTGCCATTGCCACTATTCATAGATCTAGGAAATGGAGGAATGGAAGAAGTTTTTCCACCAATGGCTGCCATTTCTTCTCTTTGCTTCTTTTATAATTCTTTTTGTTGCTCAAAAGTCTCTAATTGACTTTGCACTTTGTGTATGACTTTAGGAGGCACTGTTGAGCATGGTTTAGCATCATGGCATTTTTTTTTGCAATGGATACATGTTATCTCCAATTTATTTTGCTCTCGGGATAGTATGTTTTCAACAAGGATCCCTTCTAACTAGGGTTGACATTTGTGCTTGAAAATTTAGAACAATTTATGAATGTGAAGTATGTTGTAATAATATATAAATGGAAAAAAAAATAGTATTTACAATTTTTAGTTAAATTTAAAAAAAAAACCCTAAAAACAACTAGGTTTTGCAGCTATAAAATTTTAAAAAATATTAAAAACAGGTAGGGTTTGTTCATTTTTCCATTAGCCTAAAATAGAAAAAAATTGTAGAACACCATGGAAATTTGAGAAAAAGAAACTTCAAAGTATAAACTTACCTCTTCAAATTTGCTCCAAAATGATGGTCGGTTGCTCCAAATCAATGATGGGCTCTTCTAAATCCTCCATAGGATCCTTTATATGCTTCAATGGCTGTTATAAACATGCCCAAATGGTCTTCAATCACCGCTTTTTACTCAACCAATGTGTTGGTATTCTCTTCATTGGCATATATATTTTGCCCAAAAACTAGTATTTCACTCGTCTTTGGAAATAAAATGAATGTGTTTTTAAGGTGTGAGATTATTTTAGGTGTTTTTGTTTTAGCTTTTTATATTTTGTTTCTTTTATTTTTTTATTTTTTCACTTACGCAGCTGCGGCCATGTCTTACTTGCGGGACTTGCTAGGCACCTTGGTCTTGAGTCCTCAAGACCTGTTTAGTGTCACCTGCCTTGGGACTTGTTGAGTCTTGGCGAGTCTAGGTGAGTCTTGTAACTATGATTGGGACCTGGCAATGAGTAATTGGAGTAACTATCAGTTATATCTACTCTTTGTATTTGTTCTTTTGTTGATTAATAACATTTTGGTAGATGAGCAATTGTTGCTGCTATTTGGTTTTTCTCCCTCTTGTGGTTTTTAAGGATAAATTGAGTTTTGTGTGGTGAATTCTTTTCTTTTTACAATTGTTTTATGATTTACAGAAAGTTTTGTCCTCTAAGGCTGTTTATTGTTTGAATAAGTAGGATAATAGTTGAAATTCATGTCCTAATAATTTCTACAAGCAAATTTTTACAAATTACAGATCAATTTGGTATTAGAGTTGTTTACTAATCTTTGGGAATTGTGGAAAGAGGTTTTGTATGATAGTGACTAGATCTTCAAAGGACAAAGAGTTGTTTACGTGCAACCTAGAAACCAATACTTGCAAGTGGAATCAAGTAGCGAGAAAGGAAGGAAATTTGATTGATGAAGAGAATGATGAAGATTCAAACTTGGATCAGCCAACAACAAGAGCACATGACATGAGAATAGGGATGAATGGTCCAAGAAGAGTCATCCATCGTTTTATTGGTAAGACCTTATGCTAGGAAGTTTGGTATTGGAGACAATGAGGATGGTGATTTTGACAGAAAAATGTTCTTGGAGGAAAGGCCTTTGGAAGAAAGGAAGGTAAAATCTGAACTAACTCCATTTAAAGTTGAAACAAACATTGAAATAAAATCATTTGAAGGGCAAGTAAATGCAAAACTTTTAGATTCATTGCTTAAACAAATGGAGGTCTTGTTTAGAGTGTATAATGTAAGTGGGTCACAAGGGATTTCTTTGCATGTCACAAATTGTCCGGTCATGCACTTGTATGGTGCTACAATTATTTAGCATCTTTGAAATGGAAGAAAAAACCAATTATATCTAGTTGGGAAGAGTTCAAAGATTTATTACATAGCAATTTTTATCCAATTGGGCATAGGACTAATTAGAAAATTAAGTAGTTGTATTTCAGACAAGGCAAAGTGTGCAGGATATACACTATAGAATTATGGTTGATAGGCCATTTTGTTGGAATGGACCTAGAGGAGGAGGATATTCTCACTAAATATCTTGTAGGTCTCCACACCAATATTTGAAGAAGGATGTTTAATACAGGGCCGAAAGACTTGGATTAAGCATGTGTTGAAGCCTACCATGTAGAAGAGGAGAAGAAGAGTCTTCCAAGCAAGGCCAAATCAATAATCAGCCCAAGACAGACAAGGAGAATTTCTTCAAGAAAGGTAATCGGGGATAGGAAGACTAACATTGTTTGACACCCATGTAAAGATCCAAAGAATTGTTGTAGCAATTGTAATTGATGGTCATAAGACAAACTTTTACTTTTTCAAACTAACAACCACAATACTATCAATTGCACAATTTCATTCACTCATGTTGATGTATGATAGCTTAGGTCTGATATAAACAATGATTGCTATAAGCATCATCATTGTTTATATTAGATCTATTGCTCTTTAATATTTCTGGAAATAAGTAATCGACTTTATAATGCATGTATAAAATCGAACTCAAATAGATGATGATCATATACGCCATGTTTGAAGACACGTATTTGTTAATCTGGTTAATCGTGAATGGTTATCAGATCTTCTGGAACCCGCACGCTCAAAGGAACACGTCCCTTGAGCGGACATGTCTCCAAGTGTGGAGACACGTCCTCTCAAGAGGCGTGTTCCTTGGATATGGAACCCGTGCGCTCAAAGGAACACGTCCCTTGAGCGGACGTGTCTCCAAGTGTGGAGACACGTCCTCTCAAGAGACGTGTCCCTTGGAGGCGGGTCTCCCTAATACAAAGGTTGAGTCCATTTCTAATATGCAGATCATCGAAATTTATTAATGTTCTGCATCCAGTACATTCGGCAGTAAGAGAAGTATTCAGAAAATTTATATTTGTCTCAGAATTTATCACTTATAATTTCTGTCATTAGTTTATTCTTAGTATTAGTATCCCATCCTGTTGCAAATTTGATTACATTTACAACTCAAGATTTAAAAATTATGCAACACAAGAAGAACACAGGATTTATGTGGAAACCCTTTCAGGAGAAAGCCACGACAAAATTCTCTTTACAAGCTTTGTAGGCACCAACTCACAAAGGACACTAATCCCCTCTTAAATGATTTGTAGGCACCAACCCTTTAGAGACACCAATCCCAATTTGTAGAATTGTAGGCACCAACCCATTGGAGACACCAATCCCCACAATTGAGCACCAACTCAGCAAGAGACACCAATCTCTTTGATATGAGGCACTGACCTTGTCAATATGGGGCACCAACATCATCAATATGGGGAATAAATATAAGACAAACTTTTACTTTTTCAAACTAACAGCCACAATACTGTCAATTACACAATATCATTCACACAAGATTTAACAATTATGCAACACAAGAAGAACACAGGATTTACTTGGAAACCCTTTCAGAAGAAAACTACAACAAAATTCCCTTTACAAGCTTTGTAGGCACCAACCCACCGGAGACACCAATCCGCACAATTGAGCACCTACTCAGCAAGAGACACTAATCTCTTTGATATGAGGCACCAACCTTGTCAATATGAGGCACCAACCTCTTCAATAGAATCATGTCTTCTTGAGAATAAATCTTCTTCACAAATAGCCTTAAATGATCTCCTTTTATATTCTCCTCCTCAAAATCTTCACACACAAATCTGCATATATTCTCTTTCTTAAATATTCATACACAAATCTGCATATTCTCTTTCTTAAACCTGCATATATTCTTCTTCTTAAATCTTCTTGTTCTTGAATGATATATCTTTGTGTTTCACATACATCCCTTATTCACAAATCTGCTTGTATGATATTACATTTATTCCACACTTTTCACACATTTTTTATTCCCTTTTATATCTTCATGGCTCTACATGAAGAGAGGCATCCCTTTGAAGAGAGATGACCTTTTGAATTGTCATGACCTTTTGTTAAGAAACCTTTATGCTTATTGCTTTTTAAACATTTCTATTTATCCCTCAAAATGCTGCCTTGAAGATAATCGCTGCCTTTAAAAAAGGTAATTACTCCTTCTCTATTCATCACTGCCACTAAACATAATATAATTGCTCCTCTTATATAATTCACTGCCCATTAATGAATCATTTCCCAATTGCTGTTGTTTGCTAACCAAATTACTACACAATAAATATTAATCACTGCATATTAACACTTTGATTTGGTCGCTTCCCTTAGACTTTTTGTCTTATACAATTTAAATTGGGCGATTAATATATGATTGACTTCATTGATATTAATCGCTGCTCTATAATGAAACCTTTAATCCTCTATGTCTCTAACTTGGGTGACTTAAATCTTTTATACATTTATATTCTTTTATAAATATTAAAATTAATTCATTTAAACTTCCTTATACTGGTCGGCCATGTAAGGAATGGATTTTTGTCTTGGCCTTAGTAAGAATGGTCTGCCATATAGAATTTTAATCTCGTTTTAGTGCTGCCTTCAATGAAAAATTCTTCTCACATAGTCGGCCAAGATTTGCAAATAGGAATGTCCCATGAAGTCGGCCATAATTAGAACCCATCCTTTGCTATCCTTTTTTGATGATTTTAACTAGGTGATTTATGGCCTTTTGACTTGGACGATTTTCTTCTTGGACCACCAGCGATTTCCTTTGTGACATACATGACAACAATGAAAATAAACTTACCAACAATCTCGTCCATATGCCTTTGACATCAATGACAATATTGCCAACAATATTGATGTGAAGTGTTGGAAATTTTATCGAGAATTGTACCTTGAAAATAAATCCAAAGAGGACTACAAGAACTACAAGAAATGGAGATATAGGATAGTTTGGCTGTAGATGATAGGCTTGGATGTATAGCTATTAACACTATGCAAATATGGATGAAGAACTTGATGAGATGAACAAAACTTTTTCTAGAAAAATTGCAAATAGATAAAACTAAAGTAAACACACTTGTAGATCTTAGTTTGCATTGCAACTTAACTTTTTCTTGGATTGAAAACATATGATCATCCTCACCGATATCCATTGGGTTGGGTGAAAAAGGGTATGGAATGAGAGTAACCAAAAGGTGTAAGTCCACAAAACATAGATGAAGTGGATGTGGATGTAATTCACGTTGATTCTTTTTATATGGTGCTTGGTAGTCCTTACATTTATGTTTGAGATGCAATTTTTATTAGGAGCGCAAACAAATGTAAAATGGGTTAAAGATGGAGTTAAATAAATTACAAAGGGACATCAAATTGGAAAAAGTTGCAATGGTAAGTTTTAACTAAGCAATCAAGTTAATTCAAGAAACCAAACAATTTGTTTACTATTATTGAAAGATAAGCAAGAGTATGGAATCTCTACAATAACTTGAAAAGGAAGGGTTTGGATGAAGAGTTGGAGGCGTTCCATGAGCCTAGGAAGTTGCCAACAAGAAGGGAGATGAAGCATGAGATTTAATTAATACCTGAAGCTCCTTTATCAAACATCAGCTTGTATGGGCAATCACTTCTAGAGAGCAATGAGGTCAAAACCAACTTCAAGAGTTTCTGAAGTGAGGGGTCATTTGGCCAATTTCCTATTGTGATGGTACCAAAGAAAAATGGCTCTTGGAGCATATGCAGGGAATTGAATAAGATCACCATAAAGAATTAATATTCTCTTCCAAGGATAGATGATTTGTTTGACCAACTTTAGCATGCCAAATGTTTCACTAAGTTGGGTCTTGAATATGGGTATCACCAAGTTTGTACATACACTTGGAAAATTGCTTCCAAAACAAAGCAAGGTCTTTATGAAGGGTTAGCTCTTCTTATCGAATTATGTAATGTGCTTGCTACAGTTATGAGGCTAATAACTAATATATTCAGGGATTTTATAGATTAAAATGATAATGTATCTAGATGATATCTTGATTTTTAGTGCAATATGAGAAGAAATCTCATTCATATTTAACAAGTTTTGCAAGTTCTAAAAGAAAAACAATTTTTATGTAATATGAAGAAACGTGAGTTTGGAAAATGATAATTGATGTACTTAGGACATTTGGTTGGAGGGGGTGAGATTAGAATAGATACCACCAAGGTGGTGGTCATCACCAATTGGGCTACACCAAAGAGTGCCACAAAAAACTAGAATTTTTTCTAGGTGCTGTTCAATATATGAGGAAATTTCAAGCATTCTCATCTATTGCTTCACCTCTACACAAAGTTGCAGCCATGGGAAGGAGTCTTCATTGGGGTAGCAAACATGATGAAGCTTTTGAAAAATATAAATTTAGTCATGTTCCTATGCTTACTTGTCCTAATTTGTGGCAACACTTCGAGGTAGATACTGATCTAAGTGAATATGCTATGGGTGTTGTCTTGCTACAAACAGGTAAAGCCTATTTGTTATCATTCCAAGGTTTTTACTTTAATAGTTAGAGGATATCTAGTCTATGATAAAGAATCATATGCACTAGTTTAAGCTATTAAGAATTGGAGGCATTATTTGTTTGGAAAAGAAACTATTGTGCATTCTAACCACCAACCGTTATAGCGTTTGCAAACTCAAAGTAAGTTGCAACATGCAAGGCATTTTAAATAAATTCAATGTTTACAACATTTTTATCTGACGATCAAATATGAGAAAAGGAGCATGAGTGTGGTGATGGATATGCTGAGTGTGGTGATGGATATGCTCTCTAGGCCACCAATCTCAAAACCAATTTCGGCCATGGCTATGGTGACAATTAGGACCTTTCACGAAAGAGGAGGAATATGCACAAGATGCAGATTTTAGGGAGAAGTTGGAAGAATTGCAAGCACAAGTTGCCTGAAGTGAAGAAGAGTTCTACCTCAAGGAGAGGCTTCTATATCAGTTGGGAAAATAATGTTTTCCAAGGGCACAAAGGCTGCTACTCATGAGGGAGGTGCATACCTCTAAAGTGGCAGGTCATTTGGGTGTTGGAAAAATGATGCTCATTGCAAAGGCATGTGTGTTGGTCCAAAATGCAACAAGAATTAGCAAGATTTGTTAGAAGTCGTAAATTGTGTTGTACTAGCAAGTCTAAAACATGAAAAGAAAGATTGTGTTTGACTCTTCTTGTACCAACAAGGCCATTGGAAATTATTATGTGGATTTTATAAGGGGTTTACCTATGAGTAGGGATGATCGTGACTGTTTGTTTGTCACTGTGGATAGATTTAGCAAAATCTGTATACTAACTCCATGCAAGAAGAAAATAACAAGAAGAGAAGCGGCTGAAACATTTTTCACTAATGTAATGGAAGAGTTTAAATAGGTACAAGAAAAAAAAAGTAGTGATGCTCATTATCAGAAGGAGAATTATTAAACATTTAATATGGCACTGTACATCTAAGCTTTGAATTTCTTTCTGATTGTATTATTAGACTTGTCAAATATTGGCACGCTCCGTGCAGGGACATACCTTTTTGTAAGTTTAAATATTTGAGCATGATCCAATGATTACACCATTGAATTTGTACAGCTTAAGGAATTGTTATTTTTACAGGTTGGCATTGTACAAGAAGGCTTAAGCTTTCCTTTCTGGCTACATGGGCATACTCTTATCACTTTGTGGGTAGCTTCAACTGAACCTAAACAATCAGCAGGTAAGAAAAATGCTCACATGAAATCAACTTCTTTCTTATGGGGTAGGCCTGTTTGTTAATGTCATTGTCTACATGATTTGTTTGATAAACCAACTAGAAAAAAACCAAAGCTCTTCATGTTATCCTGTTCTTACTCTTTCTTTCAAGTTGCACAACCACATAAAATTTGGTTCGTATATTCTTTCCTACATATTCTTTTGGTAATCAGTGCACCTTATCATATTCAACATAAATTTCTGAAACAAACTAATGCACTCAATAATACACATCTATTTATGCAGCTACAGTGCACTTTGAGTATTTGGTGGTTGTTGTCATTCACATGTTAATATAGATTTGAATCAAGGGATGTGTAGTTTTGTAAGGTGATCAATGACATTCTTTTACCTTGTAATTTTGGAATATTTGTTTTTCCCATGATCCAATCAAAGATATCTTATTGAAAGGTTTTTTCTACAAAACCTTTCAAGACACACCAATGTATTAGATCTATTGCTTTGTGCTCTGGTTTATCTCTTCAATATTTCATGACATGTGTCACATCTCATATGTTATGGTGCAGTGTGGTTTATATTCTAAAGTTCATCCACACATTAAGACTATTTCTTCTCCAAGGTGTAATTAATAGCATCCTTGTATCTTTATTGGTAATTCCCATCAAATAATTAAAACATAAAAGATGGTAAATACCTCAATGTGATCTTAAATATTGGCATGTTATATATTGTATTGTGCATTCGGATAAAAAGGATTTCAACCATTCTTATTTTTATAGTATTCACCTCTATAAATTTATATATGTGAAGCATGTCTTTAAATCTCAAATGCAGTTAATATCTTCCTTGTTCTTGTAATGAAGTATCACATTAATTAATTAAATTCTTAAATATGCTAAATTGTTTAAATATGATCCAAGGGCTGTGATTTAATAGCAATGGGAGGCTTTTTTAGATTTGAGTCTCCTGAGTATAATAAGGTGGCTCATAGCTCTAGTGGAGATGTGGCAAGTTGTGATTTAACATTATAGAGTATATTCAAATGTGAACCATCCTTGTTGAGCAAGAAATTTATTAGTACTGCCCCCCTGATATTCCAATTGAGCTGGCAAAGAAATGCAGAGGCGCTCGATGTTCTTCTCTACCTTTCCACTTGCTCATGAAGCAGCTATGACCAAGACTTCTACTCCATACCCAACACGAGCTAACTACCATTTCTCCCTGTTGATGATTGTAGCTATGGATTACATACTTCCGTCTCATTGTGGATAATAAATTCATATAGCCTAACAGCTATTCATTTATTGAGATAATTAAAGTGAAGAAGCGCTTCACTTGGCAACGATATAATCTCTAATTGAGCCAACCTTCCTTGTATTTCACATCATTTATTTGTATTTGTATTTTCCATATGTGGCCGACCTTGTACATGAAGAGGTGCGACCCCTCTCACACTTTGTATTTATACAAGGTCATTTCCATCCATTCATCCATCAAGCAAGTTCGATTCATTCTTTCATTCAAGTGCGAATTTCATCAAAGAGCAGATTGCGAATTTCTTCAAGTGCAGATTTCGATATCAAGGAAGTGCAAATTATTATCTGTCATTGCATCTAGAGTTGGTGCTGAATATTGGCCTTGTGATTGGCCTCATTGTAAGGAGAATTGTTGCCATTGTTTATATATATATAAGAGAGATCTTTGTTGCTGGGTTTTTCTCCCTCAAGTGGAGGGTTTTCCCAGGGTGTATGCTGTGTTTATGTGTCTGAATTTAAATTAAATTTCTGCTTTTATATCTGATCATAAAATCTAACATGGTATCAGAGTGGGTATAAGAAAGATCGTGATCAGATTTCTTCAAGCAGCGTTATCCTCCCTTCTTATTCTCATCCTTGATTGCATCTATCTTATCGTCAAGATGGTGAATGGGCTCAAGATCAAAGATAGACTTGAGGGCGCATCAAACTTCACATCTTGGAAGTTTAGAGTCATGCTCGCTTTGGAAGAAAATGAGTTAGCTGAGTTCGTGGAGGGCGAAGTTCCCGAACCTACCAATGAGAACGAGAAGCCTCAATGGAAGAGAAATGGCACTAAGGCAACAAAGATGTTGGTTGATTCTGTGAAAGATCACATTGTGTCAATCATCTCCAAGTTAAAATCTGCAAGAGAGGTGTTCAAGACTTTGGAGGAGATGTATGAGATCAACAACACAAGTCGAGCTCTTGCATTAAAACAACAACTTCATCACATCAAGATGGCGAAAGGAGAATCCCTCATCTCATTCTTCATGAAGATCACCGAGTTGAGAGATCAGCTCTCTACCATTGGGTATATTGTTGATGACAAGGATTTGACTATGTTGGCTCTTAATGGTCTTCCTTCATCTTGGGAGTCATTCATTCAAGGAATCAGTGCGAGATCAAAACTTCCTAAGTTTGATCGATTGAGAGTAGATTGTATTCAAGAAGAATCAAGGTTGGCTGCGAGAGGCATTGGTCAAAGCTCTACAAATGAAGATATTCATGTTCTTGCGGCTCAATCCTCGAAGAAGAAAGGAAAAGAAGGGAAGAAAGGATACTTCAAGAGGAATAGAGATAAAGGATCAGATGGTGCTCCTGCATCGAAGAAGAAGGACCTCTCCCGCATTCAATGTTTTAGATGTGACAAGTTTGGTCATGTTGGCGTAACAACTAACACCTCTGGAGTAAAAGTTGTTATGAAC